>CM031571.1:16698897-16877496 GCA_018467065.1 Ephestia elutella | reverse complement strand
GCCGACAGACTCATAAACTCATATCAAAACTTTCGCATTTATAATATTACTAGCTTTTGCCCGCGGCTTCGCCCGCGTGAATTTCCCACGGGAACAGTGCTTTTTCCCGGGATAAAAAGTAGCCTATGTGCTATTCCAGGTCATTATCTACCTCTGTACCAAATTTCATCGAAATCCGTCGAGTAGATTTTGCGTGATTGAGTAACAAACATCCTCACAAACTCACAAATTCACAAACTCACAAACTCACATCCAAACTTTCGCATTTATAATATTAGTATGGATACTAGCTTTCGCCCGCGGCTTCGCCCGCGTGAATTTCCCACGGGAACAGTGCTTTTTCCCGGGATGAAAGGTACCCTATGTCCTTCTCCGTACTTCTAACTATGTGTATGCGAAATTTCAGGAAGATTTATTTATTTATTTATTAAGCAAACACAACAGTTAACAATCACATACAATTCCGTAACAATTTCAATATAATATAGGTACTAAACTAGATCGCCAACCAAAAACGTGAATGCATTACATGTTAAGTATAACTAAATGTATTTATTACTAATAACATAATTACTAATTATAAGACTACATATTTCTATAATATCATTATGATAACAGGACAGAAATTATTGGAGGACATTTTTAACTTGTCTTTTATAACTAATGTGTTTAGACTCAAAAAGGTCTAAACTATTAACACCATGTGACTTTATGATTTCGTTATGATTGGTTCAGTAGATAAAGCGTGAAGAGGTAACAAACAAACAACCAACAAACAAATAAACAAACAAACAAACTCACTTTCGCATTTATAATATTTATTAGTAGGATTAGGATATTAGGATTAGGATATATTAGGATTGTGTATTCGTGCTGTACTTCTATACTTTCGCTGTTTCGTACTCATATCGCCGGAATAACAGCAGTGGACTGTACAATTTTATGTTACACAAATAGGGTGACATTTCTCTGGAATGAATTTAACATTACCCGTTGTCCTAGATAAGCTTCAAAGACAGCAAGGCAGTGGAGCGCCTATGGCGCCTAAAATATCAAAAGTATTTGCACCTAATATCGAAGCTGTGGTGGCCAAGTGGTAATGACACTCGCCTGAGGTCGGATAGGACCCGGGTTCAAATCCTATCCTAACCTAATCCTACCTGTGTCACATGAGTTTGTACGATTACTGCCACTAGATGGCGGTAGTCGTAAAAGTCATGTCAGATGCATTTAGTCGAGTTGAATAAAATCTGACACCAGTGTTAGAAATAACACACTCGATAAGAAAGAAGAAAGATCAAAAGTATCATCCCATGCAGATCGTAAAAACCGGTCAAGGGAATGAGCGAAACCTTAGGAATAATTTTAATAGGCGATGTGGCTAGCAATCCATCACTATTTAGATTTCGTTTTTCACCCACTCGCCCATCAACACGCTAAATGTGGTCTTTGGGTCTTATGACCTTGGGCTTCGTCTACCCCGTAAGGGAAACAGACGTGATAATATGTATGTGTGTATGCATGTACGACTACGTATATACTTGGGGCCTGTTACTGTTAGGCACCAAACACACGAGCAGCATTTTGCTGTCGACCGCCCAACTGCATGCTTTCAACGCAGCAAACTGCATGCTGCCGACGCAGCAAACTGCAGCAGTCGACTCACAGCGGCAGCTTCAACTTTACGTGGCGCGCAGTTTGGTCAGTCGCTTTCTGCGGCTAGCTGTCACCATTGGTTGACGCTAACGCCGACGTGAAGTTGGAGCTGCCGGTGTTAGTCGACTGCTGAAGTTTAGTTTGCTGCGTCGGCAGCATGCAGTTTGCTGCGTCGGCAGCATGCAGTTGGGTGATTGACAGCAAAATGCTGCTCGTGTGTTTGTGCCTTAGGTCGTATGTAATATTGCCTTGTAGCACAGCATCGCATCGCGCCGCACAGTGTTCTATCGCTCATCTAGGACGCCGGGTTAGGGTCCTCTTTTATATCTGCGTCTTTTATTTGAACATACACAACCTTTACAAGTGTAATGTTTATTTTTCGTTGACACAAAAAAAGTAATTTGCATTTGATAGTTTGACCTTTTCAGATTTTATTTATTTAAAGCATCGAAATACAACTACTACGTATACATAATATCTCGATGATTTAAAGATAATATTTAATTATATGATAAATTTATATATCCTAACTAATATTATAAATGCGAAAGTGATTTTGTTAGTTTGTGTGTTTGTTTGTTTGTTACCTCTTCACGTTTTATCCATTGAATCAATCTTCCTGAAATTTTGCATACACATAGTTAGAATTACTGAGAAGGACATAGGGTACCTTTTATCCCGGGAAAAAGCACTGTTCCCGTGCAAAATTTACGCGGGTGAAGCCGCGGGTAACAGCTAGTAAACGATAAAAGTAGAGCACCTGTACGATAAGTTTGTGTTATTTCCCCAAAACTTTACACACTTTGCTTCGAAACAAAAACATTATTGCATCCAAGCTCAAAGTTATAATTGCTTATGTGCTTAATTCGCGAATAGTCTGCGTTGAATACAGTTAGTTTAGTTTGCATAGATAGTTACCACTTCAGTGTATTGGTTCGGGAAATACGAGTAGTTTTAGTTATTAGTTTATGCGATCAAGTTGCAACTAATAAAGTTTTTGTACATATATAATACTGTATAGCGATTATATTATCATTAAATAATTGATATCTAATGCGTATTATAGCTAATAGCGTTTTTGCTATACATCGTTTAATGTCAAAGTCTTATAAAAAAGAAATTAGTGGCAGTAAAATAGTTTTTTCACTTCTCATGCTCAGAAAGTGCTTATTTGTGCAGGATATAGGCTGCACAAAATCGAATTTTGTGCACAAGGGCATTAACGTATCTACTCATAAATGTATCTATATTAAGGCAAAGAACATGAGCCATACAGCCAAACACAATAAGAAGTTCATAGATAAAATCTGTTATTTTATAATATGTACTTTAATTTATTTGCCTTATGTGTTTTTTAAGACATAAACAATATTAAAATTATTTAATTAATTTAAGAAAATTATTAATACAAAATTAATTTAATAGTAGGCTGTATAGGTCTGCAGCCCAAGCCTAATATCAATGTAGTAAGATGTAAAAAAAATAAAACGGCGGGAAACAGCTCTTGTTTTTTCGTGAAATTTCGTGCGTTTACTGTTTTATTTCCTCGCAATCGAAGTGAAAAGCAGAGTTTATAACTCGTCCACAAAACGATTTTTATCCTCGACATTACTATCAGCCCTCGCCTTCGGCTCGGGCTGCTAAAAGTCTCGGATAAAAATGATTCGTTTTGTGCACTTGTTGTAAAATCTACTATTGTCTTAATTACCAACATTTATAATTATATATTCAATATATTTTTTTGATTGTTAAGTGAGAGTGAATTTGGTAAACACCATACGATTAAATAAATAATAAATAATTGTAATGAATCAAGAATATAAAAATTTAATTTCTAAAATCTAATTATATTTATTTTATTCGATTTATTTTCTGTATATTGAGTTAAAG
This sequence comes from Ephestia elutella, assembly GCA_018467065.1. Lineage (NCBI taxonomy): Eukaryota > Metazoa > Arthropoda > Insecta > Lepidoptera > Pyralidae > Ephestia > Ephestia elutella. The sequence continues at coordinate 16,873,950 of CM031571.1, read as the reverse complement.
AATTTTGAAATATAAGTAAGTACTTACACTTAATATACAACACAACGAAAATTCACAAATCGTGTTTTTGAAAATAAATCTTTGAAAATCTTTAGAGTGAATACGATTTATCTTTTTCTGATAGTCAATCCAGATTATAAATAAAGGTTGATAAGCAATTTAGCGGCATAAAATTGGATGGTCACAAATTCTAAGACCAAGTAATTTCCAGTAACAAACGCAATCGCACTTGACCACTCACACTTGGGGTCAAGGAATTTTGGTCACAAAAATAAGTCTAAGTTAAGTTAATCGATAAGCAATCTACCAAGACTCTTGTTACAATACACCTGTTTATTAACACGAGGTAATAACTTGAAGTTTCTAGAATTTTTTTTAAATTACAATTCTTAGTAATTGAATATTTTTTAAAGATTTACTTAATTCGCTTAAGGGCCCGTACTAGGCCAGATTGCTTCACATGATCGTTTGTAATAAATATCTACATTAATGTAAAACTGAATGTAAAATTAAGATATAGCAAACTTCAGGACTAGCACGAGGGATTATGTTACTCAAAAACACGATTGCATAAAATTTTCTCGATAGAAAAAAATTGCGAAGTTGCCTCCAAATCACCTATAATTAACACTTTAAACTGCTATTATTCAAGCAATATATTAAAATAAAGATTGAAAATTTTTGTATAAAGTACTCTATAGATAAGGCAGGGATTATGTTACTAACTTTTTAAATATCTTTTTATAAAGCTTTTAAAAATAATACGTAGAATTGCCCGCATGCTTTAACCATCCGCCTCTGAGCCGCCGCGCCGCGCCGTCCGCGACCCCGCGAGCATTTATTTAGAACGCGGATTGAATGCGTGCGGGCGAACTGGGTAGCGGGTAGCGGGGGAAAATCTTAGTTGTCATTGGCCTAGTGCGGGCTCTTAAGTAGTAGTAAAACAATTATGATACATAGGAAACATAGCGACATACTGAGCGATGGTTTTCGTTCAAAATAAAACAGTTAGACTTACTAATAAAAAAAAATTGCCTATTTGTTTAACAATAATTTGTGATTGAATTTTTAGTCAATCTTGCCGGTATGTAAGTGATTAGTAATTTCATTTCATTTACTGAAAAAGTAATTTGTACCAAAGTTAAAAGTCAAATAAAACATCGAAATCAAATCGATATTTTGGGGTTTTCCACATTCCACATTGAACCAGCGGCGCCGCACCTTCGATTTATTGACTGTTAAATTATTATTTCACATTCTACCGGTCTCTATTCCTTATTCTACAGGCAAACCTTCACAACAACAATCCATGTTACTTTTTGATCTGTTTAATAATAGGTATGATTGCTGTCAATTAGTTAATAAGTTAAAGTACAGTATTCCACGTAGACGCCAAATGCGTAACCGTAATAGATGTCATATGTTTGCAGTCCCTGTATGTCGTACAAACGCTGGTAAACGTTCACCTATTAATCGTTTAACCAAGTCTTTCAACATTTATTTTAATAGCATAGATATTACATGTATCACTGTTGGTGCAGTTAAAACAAAGGTTAGAGAACTTTTGAAATAAATTGTAACACTTTCATGATAATGTTAGTTCATCTTTGTTAAAATTGTTTAGTAATATATGGTAAGCGGTGCTGAAAGCACATTTATTTATATGTAAGCATGCGAATTTTTTTTTTTTAGTAACATTGTATTGTGTTTTTGTTTGTTTACACAAATAAAAAATAAAAAAAAAACAGTTTTTACAGGCAGGTTTTTTTTTCTAATTGAAAAAATCTAACTTGTCCTATTGCTTGCTCGCCAGTGTACGGCTCCAAGTCAACGCGGACCACAGGATAAAGAATACCATGCATTATTCAGACATGCGCATCGTTTGTTTTCACTCGGCTAAATGAAACGGATCTACATTTGATCTGGGCGGTCGTTCTGTCAGCTATCTGTAAATTAAAGGTACAGTTTATATATAGGTAGTACCTATTTGATTAAAGTAAGAAAGGCTCAAAAAATCATGGCAGTGGTAATTATCAATCTGTGCGTATATTCTTTAGTCGTATTCCTCTTGACTGAGAGTCGTGGTCATCGAATGAAAGGGTCCGGCCGTTAGGCCCTCATTCCGCCACGCTATCGGCCGCGACGCTCACGAATTTTAAAATTTGTTTGTCCTCGACGCTCTCGGCCACGACGCTCACGATTGTAATATATTTTTTTAAACTTACTTGAACGAGTACTGTTGAGAATAGAATTGTTAAAATAAAAATAAGTATTATTAGTTATGTAGGTAGGTATGTTTGCCCGAGTTTAGTTATGTAATACATATAATTTTAAACTATCCTTAAGTATACAAATATAAAATCAGTAATTTCTGTCAGTGTAGACATTCATTTATTTTTCGTGTTCTTTACGGTGTGCTTTTACTTTATATTATTCCAATTTTCGAAACTTCAAAAAATCAACAAAAATCTTTTTAATAAATAAAAGACGGGGCAAGATGTTATTTTTGGCATCTAAGTATGTCGGTAGTAACCTTTCAATATATTTGCCAATAATTTAATATTCGGTTCTGTTTTTTTATATACCCTCTTGGTGTATGTATAAAAATATTATGAATGGTAGTGTAAAAAATACACATACACATAGTTTATATGAAAATAAAAAATGAAACGCAACATTTTTGTCCTTAACAGTACTTCCTCAAATTTCAAGTAAAAAAAAGTTGAGTTACAATCTAGAAGACTAGGTATCTTGGCAATGGTAATGGAGTAGTTTGCCATTGCCTTCTTTAATTCACACTAGCTGATAATCATCAACCAGAGTGCAGGTTTCCACACGATGTTTTCCTTTACCGGAAGCAAGTGGTGGTAGATAAAGGGTATTCTACATGAGTCAGTTTGGTCTACAAACTTATGTAGAATGGGCAGGATTCGAGCCTGGGACCTTTGCAGTCACAGGCGGGCGCACTACCACTCGGCCACCACCGCTTTTGCGGTCTGTGTATAGTATATAGGTATTCGATTTTAAAAGGCGCAGCAGGTTCAATCAAATCTCACTTAGCTCGATATTTGCCACACATTTTATGGTTATTTTCAAGTATTTCAATCAGAAGTGGTGGTGATCGTTAGGTATACCGATTTCTTGGTCACATTCTGAAAAGGAGATTCGGCAAATCTATATGCTATGGTATAAGACTATTTAAGGCGCTACTCAAGAGGGGGTGAGGGGCGGTACGTAAGCACCGCCTTAAAGCAGACACAATAAGGTTATTTTTCGTATTTTCTATAATTTGTGTTTTTGCTAGCGAGTTTTCGTTAGGCTCTTAGGGTAATTATTTTAGAGGTTTTCTATGATAAAACACTAAATATATTTTAGAAAATAAGCCGGTATCGTTTTAAATAATTGTATTCTTTATTTAATTCGTTAAAAAAATTCTACTGTTATCGCTTAAATTACGGTGATTTTCGACGATAAAGGGAAAAAAAAAACAGGATTATGTATTATTATTTTTTATCTAGTCTTATTTATTTTATTTGTAATTTGATTCGGTATAATTCTAGTTTAGTATTTTTCTCTTTACGGGATATTTTTCCTGCTTCAGTACTTCTAACCTATGGTTCACACTTGACGTTTAAAGACAGTACGTTTTCGGAAAATCCTGATTGGGTATGGCCTTAATAAAATTGGACGCTGGCTGAGTTATAGTAATATCAAAATTCTTAATCCATTGGGCTGCGTTCGCATGCGGAGAGAACAAGTCCAGGAGTTGCCAGCATATTATATTCATTTATTTTTTGGAACTCTTGGCAAACATAAATTCACTTGTTCATTGTACAGTCGGCTGCAGATAAATCTGAACTGACAGAATCCTACCTTTTTTTAAAATCCTATCTCAGGGGATCATTTTTCCCTGCATCTGACTATACTTATAACATCAAATTAATTAAAAGACTTAAAAAAATACAAAAATACCTGGTAAGTAGATTATTTCTGGGCATGTTACCGCGAGGTGACTTTTTACCAGAACTGTACCTGCTTCCGGTGAAGGAATACATCGTGAGGAAACCTTCACTCTGGCTGACTGTTTAGTTTACTAGTGTGTATACGGCTACCGCCACTAGATGGCGGTAGTCGTACAAGTCATATCAGATGCCTTTAATAAAATCTGACAGCAGTGTTAGTAATAATACACTCGATAAGAAGCCCAAATTTAGTAGAACTAAGTTTTAACGTCCAAAATGGTCCCACCCAACAAAATACGTTCCCATTCAAAATCAGTTACACTAAAAACGACGCACAAACAATTAAAGAAACATTGTCCTAAGGCGGAATGGCGAAACTTGCCCCGTAGTAAGAAACTATTGTTACGATGGGGTAATTTGGGCCAAATCCCCGGATATACTCTAAGCCCAGGATACGAGTCGCGTCGGATATACAGCTAAACTGCTGTAGGCTTATTGGGAACTACGCTATCGAATCGTTTAACTTTAAACCTTATTAAAAACGCGTTGCGCTTCGGGGTTTTGCTCCCGTGGGAATATTGGAATAAAAAGTAGCGTGCTGTTCCCAGTATTTTTCCACTCGTGTACCTCTTTCTCTCTCTGGTCGGTCCTTCATGACTGAAGATCGTGGTCATGGTGGGATGAAATTCTAGAACGGACGACGGTGTGTCTCGATCATAGAGTTAGCAAAAAATTTTTTATTTTATTTAGAGGCACTGACAGCTGAGGAAGCGGGATGACAGATATGGTTTTTACCTATGTTGGTAAAGGACAGGTAATATCTTCTGTGAATCCAATTTTCAGTAGACTTTGACAATCGAAGCTTAATTTGGAACTGATATTGTATTGTAAACAAACCTTATAAGTTAATTTATTCCCTTATTATTATAGATAAGCTTTTTAAAGTTTCATCGAGTGAAAATGGTGACGTGTAGAGTTCTGAACAAAGGTACTACTGGCACTACTAGGTTTTTATTTATGTAGTATCGATACAAAATGTCGATGCTTAGTTGTAAGGTCACATCACTTTCATACACTGTCATTAAATTTGGAAAACGTTTTTCGGCTTCATTTGACAACCAAGCTTAACAGTCTATTAAAGAATGATTTTTTTTTCTATGTCTATGGTCTCGATTCCAAATTCACCAATTCAATACTCATGTACCAAATTTCCTCAAAATCCATTCAGTAGATTTTCCGTGATTGAGTAACATAAACATCCAAACTTTCACATATACCTACATATCATGCCTTTTTCCCGTGGGGGTAGGCAGAGACTAGCGATTTTCACTTGCAACGATCCTTACAGATCTCTCTTGCTTCCTCTACACTCATCACTCTATTCATACATGCTCTCCGGTTATGGGTGCACCTAAATATATCCATTTTAATAAATCTCTTATTCAAATTTTGTGATATTAATGCAGTCTAATTTAATTAACTAAAACTACCGTTAAAATAGCTTCCATGCAATAAGCGAGCATGCCACATTTCACCAGTTCAGAGGCGCGCATAGCTCAGTAATTGAGAGAGCCGACAACCTGAACGTTTTGCGGTTTTGGCCACACCTGGATAGGTTCTGTCACTCAACTGTTTCATGGGTTAGTTCTCACCTTAATCATCTGTGAAAATAACATTTTTTTCCTTTCAACATTGGATGTACAACATCGTTCAATAAAATTTATAGATAGCTAGAAATAATACGTTTAAAAACTTTATGATTATAAAAGTCGCAATATTTCGCATTTATTCTAAGAAGGTTATTTTTTTAATCAGGTTTTTTGTTTTCAGAAATCGATAATTAAATGAAGAGAATGAAGAGAGTGATGAGTGTAGAGGAAGCAAGAGAGATCTGTAAGGATCGTAGCAGGTGGAAATCGCTAGTCTCTGCCTACCCCAACGGGACAAAGGCGTGATAATATGTATGTATGTATGTATGATAATTAAAAGAGCCCAATAGTGAAAGCCACATCGAAACCGTAGCGTGACAGAAAAAAAAGGCCAGAAAATAGATGAGGGTAATGACAGATGGAGAATAAAAGTCTACGGGAGTGACTTATGTTCAACAGTAGACTTCTTGTAGCTGACATAATGATGATGATGACAGATTGAAGCAGTTGACAGAAATTGGCGCAGCTTGGCAGTAAAATCGAATCGAATGCCGTGTCAGCTGTCGTGCCACGATTCTGAGATGTTTTTCATCTGCCGGGCGTCTCATGCCTCCTGCCTTTACCTTAAAAAATACTAGTTACTGTCAATAAAAATTAATTAAAAAACTAAATGACTTCATTATTCTTTCCGAACGCGTAAAATTAACAATACCCCCGTTTTAATCCGCTTAACGAATTCCGACATTACTCTTAGTCGTTTGTTCAAAAAGCTGAAGCCCATTTCGTAAGAAAAACGCCTAATTTCGCGCGTCTAATGTCGTCGAGGACAGGCGAGTAATATAAAGGTATTCTTTACCATGCTATCTCGCTCTTTATTGCCTAGTTACTTTGAATGGTTGAGTTTTGGAGAAAATTGCGAATACATTAACCCACGGCGCGGAATTTTGAATAAGAAGCTAAAAGAATTGCCCTTATCCGTACTTCCTAGTATTATTTGGGAAAGTTTATTTGTAAATTTGTGAGACACATAATTGGACAGATTTTCATGAAATTTGGCACACGGGTAGAAATATACCGGGAATAGCATTTAAGATACTTTTTATCAGAAATTCCCACGGGGCGTAGCCGTATGGAAATACGCTCAACGCTCAATGTATCAACGTTAAATGTCAAAGTCGTAGAATGCCACGAAATCTGAAAAATGTCAAAAGTGTAAATTAAAGCACAGGTATAATTGTAAAATCAAATTCGATTCAAATAAGTCTGTACTTCGAGTAACACGGACTTCCGCACGCGGATAGAGGTCGTGTGGCTGTATGATGAGTGCTCTGAGGAATTGTTCGACGTAATACCTGCCGCAGAATTTCACCACCGTAGCACCCGTCAACAGTTGAAGTTTCATCTACAAACATCTGGATAACTCAACCACCGTTTGTTTTAAAAGACACTTCTTGCCACGTACGACCAATATCTGTGGAATCAACTTCCCGCGGCGGCGATGTTTCCGAACTGATACGAAACTGATACGACAATGGAACCTTCAAAAAACGAGTCGACGTCTTCTTGAAAGGCCGGCAACACTCTTGTAATACTCTTGGTGTTGCAGTTGTCCATGGGCAGCGGTGATCACTTACCATCAGGTGACCCGCTTGCTCGTTTGCCGCCCTATGTGAGTATGCGCTTGAATTCTACGCAGACAAAATAACGCATCTATGCACTTCCATTCGCTAATATTATTTCAAATTCTGTGAACCACAGGGTCGGCTTTGAATGACAGAAGGAGGTTCGATCTCCATATCAAAAATGTGATCTGGGACGTATAATAGTGTTATAAAATAAGGGATTATGTCACGTTATCGTTTTTGTCCATACATGTATTTCCGTCAATGGCATTTATATAGGTATATCAATATCTTTATACCTATCTATTTTAGATAAAGGTTATGTCACCCATGGGAATTTTAGCATAGTCTAATGCGAGTACTTCTAGAGATTTTAAAACAAACAGTATTCGATCAGAAGGTCATGAAAAAAAGAACTATTTCATATTGGCCTGGGTCTTGGGTATCTATGTATCCTGATCCTAACTAATATTATAAATGCAAAAGTGAGTTTGTTTGTTTGTTTGTTACCTCTTCACGCTTTACCCACTGAACCAATCTTCCTGAAATTTCGCATACACATAGCTGGAAGTACGAAGAAGGACATAGGGTAACTTTTATCCCGGGAAAAAGCACTGTTCCCGTGGGAAATTCCCCGCGGGCGAAAGCTAGTCTTTTATAAAATACAGGTATGGTATCGTTGAGCTATTATTCAATGAAACATACTTTTAGGCTAGCACAATCTGCATGATATAATAAAGTGTCTCTTTGCACTCGCCTTGAAAATGGACCCCTGATAAGTCCAAGACAGTAATCGGCATTCTCGACATAATTGAACGTGAGTGACCCGTTTTCTCAATCCGTGTGATTTGTCCTTGCAAAAAGTATCGACCTATATTTGAGTGGAAATCTAACTTAAAACCTTGATAAACTTCAACTGAAATCTACTTTTAACATTATAAAATTGACCATTTATACTTAACGATTCGATTTGTTACAGACGAATCTCATTTACTTTGTAACTGCGAAAATTTACGTTCAGTTTTAGATGTGTGTGAGTTTGTTATTCAAACAAAAAAAATCTACTGGACGAATTTAGATGAAATTTGGAACACGGGTGGGATAAAACCTGGAATAGCACTTTTTTATCCAGAAATTTCTACGAGAGCGAAGCTCCTGGATGACCCATTATTCCAAATTTTGTAGTCGTAGATAAAATGTATCTTAATTGTTTAACATGAGTTATACAAAATCTCTTCTTCTCTCTCTTCTTCCTCAGCGTATAACTGCCCACCGTTGAGCATACACCTCTCCAATGTTTCTCCATTCTCTCCTGTTGTTGGTCTTCCGCATCCATGAAGTGCTGGCGGTGGTCCTGATGTCGTCGGACCATAGTTCCGCTTCCAGCTCTTCCAATTTGAATTGCTCTTGTATAGACCTAGTGTTGTATGTCGCCAAGGTCAGTTTTGTTTGGCAGCCGTTCCGAACCCAGGGGTTCTTTGCACCCCCTGCCCTGATACTACCGTTGCCGCTGTCGTAGCCCGGTCTTACAGGGCCGCTGGGGACTAGGGGCCATTATTTTTTGTTATTGTCCATTGGAGGTAAGGAGCCTAAATTAACAAATATTTTTTTTTTTTTTAAATACATAATACAAAATATATTGTCGTAGTTATTAAAACTTCAAAAAAAAGGTTAAAAATGAGTTATAGAAATACTAGCTTATGCCTGCGGCTTCGCTCGCGTTAATTTCCCACGGAAACAGTGCCTCTTCCCGGGATAAAAGGTACCCTTTGTCCTTCTCAGTACTTCTATGTGAATACAAAGAAGATTTGTTCAGTAGATAGAGCGTGAAGAGGTAACAAACCAACACACTTTAGAATTTATAATATTCAATCAATCAATCAATCAAAAATTTTTTATTAAAACTTGGCCTTCAAAGAAGGCAAAGAGCCTTCTTTGAAGGCCAAGTTTTAATAAATTCACGTCGAAAACTAATTATAAGTTAGGATAGAATAATTTAAAAGTTTTCGATGCGATTTCGCATCATTTAAATAGGCATCTAATCAATTCCCAAAGCAAACAGAAGCTCTTGATTCGAGAGAAACTTTGTCCGCGCTGGACAGTAATTAAACCGGTGCTTTGATTGCAAGCTCGAAAAGCTCTGAAGTACTTTGATGACATTCTAAGCCTACTTTTTAGGAAATAAATTTAAAAAAATTACCTAATGCGCGCAGGGTTCCACTCCCTCACGAATTTTAAGATAAATAGTATTCTATGTGCTATTCTCGGTATTTTTCTACCCGTGTACGAAATTTCATCAAAATTTGTCCAGTATATTGCGTGATTGGGTCGCAAACATACTCACAAACTCACATCCAAACTTTCGCATTTATAATATTAGTAGGTTGAACAAGTGACCTCAATACTTTATCATGCATCCCTAATGAAAGTAACAGGTCATTTCTGATATTCAATTGTAGCAATTAAATACCCTTTAGGGTGCAGCAATCGAAGCTCTAAACCACAGAAATAATACCTATAAGTACTATGTACAAAAAGGGAACTCCCTGCCCCTCCCGCAATATAGCACTCCCCGCACCCCCCACTTCTTCCCCGTTCTTTTGCGGATTGGAACGCTATGACTATGAAAACGCACTCATTGACATGTTTCTGACGTATTCACGGATGTACAGTTTCATTTGTAGTAGTAGTAGGTATATTATGACGCCCCGTATGAAGCGCCCTCCCTGTTTCTAAACCTCAAAATAATTTTAAACAAAGCGGGAAAAATTCTAAGTCAGTCCGAATTCCGAATCAAAATTCAGTTACAAACTCAACATCCTCTTTAACAAATTAGCGATCGTAAAGGCAATCTTTTCTCCCTTGTGAAAACGGATCAGAATTACGTAGTTTTACAACTTGGCACCTCGAAGCCCCTTAGCTCGATCCCCGGTGACAGACAGACCGACAGCGATAAAAATTACAGCCCGGGATTACCACCTCGTTTGACAGTTTTTTTTTAAACTGGCGTCCTAGGTAAGAAACATAACTCAGCGCGACGCCATGCGATGCTATGCTACAAGGAATATTACACGCCGATACCCATATTCTTAGTAAAAAACAATAGATCCGGCATAACAATCTATATAGCCCGGGAAGTGGTGTCACCTAATGCATGGAACCTGCAAATTTTGGTATCGAAAGAATTCACTTGGCACAGGTATTTTTACATAAAGTTAAGCTAATTTAGTAATTAATTGGTCAAGTCCGTATCCGGCTATCATTGTAGAGTTCCGAAGGTGCCTGCCTGCCTACCCTGTACAAATGTGGACACATCAACCGAAATTAACTCGCATCTTTATTTAACTAATGACCATAACTTAAGTACCATGTATATATACCATCATATTCAATGAAAAATGTTCCTAAAAATATTTTTCATACCAAAATTGATTTTGTAAGTTTATCGTCTATTACTAGTTAAAGTGTAAAGCCTACATAATAGTGATAGTTTTCCTTTTAAATTCATTATCTTTACTACGTATCATGACTTTTTCACGTATCCTCCCACCACTATTTTAATATTCGAGAGGGGGGACACTTGACTCTAACAAAATTTTGCACTTTAAAGTCAAATATTTCACAAACGCATCCCTAAATCAAAATATGATGATCACACACTCATAATATTTTTGAAAGACCTATCAAATGATACCCCACACGATGGTATTATCGAGAGAAAATAAAATCATCCCCACTTTAGGTGTAGGGGAACCGCCCTGAAAAAAATTTTTTTTTCACGATTTTTTAACCAGGTAATTTCCGCTCGCGAGACCGATTCAAAAGTGTTTTCACTCCGATCGTAATGGACCGAGCGTAACCTGGTCAAGAACACTTATTTTTAAGTTTTTTTTTTTATTAGCCCTGCTCACGACTCGTTAGTGTTAGAGCGATGATTCTTTCATAAATTTATATATATGTCGGAGCGTTTACATTAATTAAATTAACTGTGGTTTATTTTGTTAGTTAATCAATGGTTTAAAACAGTTTTCAAGACGGTACTCGTAGGATATGTGTCAAAGTGACAATGTCACTTGTGTCACCCCGTCTTTTTAATAAATCCAACGTGCGATCGTTATGACATTATAGCGAGGCAGTCCGATTTGTGGCGCGGCGCGGTGCGGACGTGTCGTCCGGTTGTATTAAATTCTCTGTAGCTATGTAGTCAGTGTCAGAATAGTGTTATTGTCATTGTAGGCGACGCACTTAGGATTTATTTTGTTTTTTATTTTATTTATTTTTTCCCAAAAATGTATGTTTTCATACATTTATATTTGTTCTTTGCAACTCGTAACGCCATCTGTTGGGCAACGGCGGAACCACCTTAAACGCGGTTGCAATATATTATTTTTTATTTCTTGTATTACGGTAGTTCGATGTTTCGAGAGAATTCCATGAGATCTTGTCCTACTACGTGTCTGTGAGCTAAGTTTAATCTTTTTCTAATGTGTCTACAATAAACGCATATTCAAGTCATCTAGTTTTTCATTGCGTCGGTTACAATAGTGTTTGGTCTTCGAGCGGATCTGTGTAAATCAGCGAGATGTCGTTTAAAACTCCGTACTCGACGCGTCAGCAGAGACATGAATCACGCGAACAAGCGAAATTACAAGACGCACCGTTGAAGAAAAGGGTTAAAACTGATGAGAAAGCGATTCCAGGCCGTAGTGTCAGCTGTGGAAACTTATTTCCTGATGTGGGAACGAATATGAAGAAGGAACAAATAAAGGGGCCGTCCTCCCATGGTTCACAGTGTTTTTCTGTTAGATCGAAAAAGTCCAGTGCGTCCTCGCTAGCACGGCGTAAACAGCTGGAGCTCAAAGCCGCTGAAGCGAAAGCCAAAATTGAGTTGCAGTTAATCGAGAAGCGCTTGGAAGCGCAGCTCGCCATCGCGAATGCTGAGGAAGAAGCAGAAGTCGACGACGTGGCCAGTCGCCGCAGCAAGGAAGGTTACTTAGTGCGTTAACGATGTGACTATGTGTGATGGTGTTATCAGCGAGATATTGGAGATCTTAGTTAGCACGGAAGACCATTCAGAAGAACTCACTGGTTGAAATGGATTGATCCGTGCGTGGTGGGGCATGGTTTCTTGCCGTGGGTAGGTTAGGGTTGGACCGTCCGGGACACGTGGACCAAATGAGAGGTTAGTGCTAGATGATTTCTTAATCCGTTAATATCCGATGAATCCCTGGATGCTTTGGGCTGTAACTTGAGATATAGTAATTGTTTACCCTGTCTATTTAAAAGCTGTGCATGTTATTTTGGAAATACCTCATCCTGACAGTTGATATTCGAACTGAGTTTAGTGACCATGATGTACTCGACCCCCCTGAACCCATGATGATCTGATGATTATTCTGATGTTGATGTTGTGTGTAATTCCGACATATATTATTGAGAACTATTGATTTAATTAAAATTAAAAGTAATTTGAATCATATTTGTACTTAAAAATAACCAGAAAGTATGAAAAAATTAAAAATTAATTATGTTTTAACCACAGCTCGAGCAAAGGCCAGAATAAAATATAAATCTTACCTATCATCGAAAAGAGGGGGTTCTAGGCTACACACACATACTGGTACACTAATATCCAACATCGATCGAGCGAATCAGTTTTGGCAGCGTCGTCGACCGACCAAGAAAATACGGAATTTAAGTCACTTTCAGGGAAAGTAACCTTAACATTAAAGATATCAAAAGTTTACTTAAAATGAATATTCCTTTATTTTATAAAAGAACCAAATCTGCATCCAGTGATTTTTAAAAACTCGCTTGCCACGACCGGTAATCGAACTGGCTAAAATCCGAAAAATTACACCCTGTACTTTTATGGAATCACTCGATAGAGTAAATCAAAAGGATCATTCTTTCTACATCCAAACACGGTAAATTAAGTGAAAGGAAAATTACAAAAACTAAACTTTCAGACAGAGCTAATTAGATAATATCTGCTGATTTGCGTAATGGTGCGAAAAATTACCTACGGCATCAATTTATATTTTCACAAAATAATTTATTATTCTGTAACGATATTTTATCATTCTGTAAAAGGCAATATATTAATCGGTTGTGATCGTCGTGCCGGTTCATATCTGATCCAAAGGATTTCTCTGGCCATCCAGCGTGGCAATGCTGCTGGGGTTATGGGAACCTTTGGGTCAGATATGAGAACGGACTTTCTTTTTAATTAAGGTTATTTTAAGAAAAACTGTTTTTTAATCCCAATAAATACAATTAAATATTTTGAAAAAAATATATATATTAAGAGATATATTTTCTTTCCCTCATGCACCAAAACAAATGTTATTATTGAATTTCTTAATCATAAGTCCTGGACGTCTTACCAGATATTGAGGAGTAAAGATATTAGAGTAAAGAGATTTAGATTCCTCGCATGAGTGACATATGTCATCATCATGAAAACAAAACGGCGGATTACTATTCTAAAATTGCGAACTCCTTGGAACTTTTTATACAGACCCCAATTTTTTACAAATATCACATTTTCAAAACATGTAAACTTCGATCAACTGTACAGTTCATCGAAGGATGTAAAGGCTAGGAAGGCTTGAAGCGGTGGTGGTGGCCGAATGTTTGGGTGCCAGCCTGTGGCTGCAAAGGTCGCGGATTTAAAGCCTGCCCGTGGTACTTTGTTTACCAATCTGACTCATGTATGGTAGTTTTCATCGACCACCACTTGATCCCGGTGAAGGAAAACATCGTGAGGAAACCAGCACTTTGGTTGATGATTATCAGCTATTGTGTGAAATAAAGAAGGCAATATGGCAAACGACTCCATTAATATTGCCAAGATAGTCGTTGTGTGTGTTTCATTCCATATAATGACCACGACCCTCAGTCATGCTCATGTGGAATACGACTAGAGGAGGAAAGGCTAGGAAAGTTAATAGGTACCTACTTGGTTAAATTTGAATAATAGAAATAAAATATTTAGTTACTTAATAATAGAAATAACAATGTCCAGCGACTCGCTGACATAGACGTTTTTCGTTAAAACCAACGGCCGTGTCCATCGAAACAGCCCCACCCAATTTTTTTTCCTCCGTCTGAGCCGATACCTAATATTTGATATCAAGGCATGGCGTCGCGCGGGCTGCCTTGCTGCATTTGACGCTTACCTAGGACAACGGGTAGTCCCTTGGGGATGGTAGGCTTGGTCTGATAAGTATGGTTTCATTTTCTTGTAATTCTCTTTCCTGATCTTATTCACGATGAAACGAGAAACAATTTCGCAGGATTAAAATGAATGAGGTATCTCCTCAATGGAGTTGTCATTTTTAATAGATGTAATTTTAGGAAGTTGCCATTTTATGAAGTTGTAATTTTAGGAAGTTGACGTTCTCAGCCTGAGGGGGTTATTTAACCCCCTCAGGGTCCAGGGCTTTTGATTCCAAAGTCATAATAAAAAAATACTCTTGCTAATAAGTAGTTGACCAAAGCTGCTGAAGAGAATCATATAAGCTTCCAAACTAACAGAATTCGAGTGACGACTCAACACTGACATGGCACCCGTACGTATGTTCAGAAATTATGATACAGAAAATCAGATACATGCAGATATTTTAATTATATTATGTTCCAAATACATGCGACATGCAATAACACAAAAACATATAGGTATGTATTGCACATAAATAGATGAAAAATAAATAAAATAAATTCTTTCCCGCGGGCACGAATCTAATAAATACTTTTATTATTATTACATTTTTGAACGAACCGGAAATCGGAACTGTCAAATGAAGCGCGTCAACGTCAAATCATAATGGGTATCGGCCATTTTGGCGGAACTCGCCTAACCTTCATTACGATTTTTTTAAACTAAATGTACGGAATACTAAATGTACTAATGGAAAGGCCACAAATTTATCGGATTTACTTATAAGGCATTGATACTGACCCAACAATGAAAATATCAGATAGGTGACCATGATATAGCCGGTTCCCCATACATTTGTGCAACAACCCCTTTCGATTACAAAAGCACGTCTTCAGTCAATTATACTACCTCATCCGCAAAGGAGCAAATATTTCCTAACATTGACCCGCCTCATCATCATCATCATCATCGGCCCTTATTTATCCAGTTTATGGATGTAGGCCTCCTCCATTCGACTCCAACGTTGGCGGTCTTGTGCCTTAGCGATCCAGTCTGGGCCCGCGTGTCGCCGGATATCATCGACCCATCTTGTCGGTGGCTTTCCTGGTGCTCTGGTGTGGGCTCGTGGTCTCCATTCTAGAAGCCGTCGCGTCCATCGCTGAGGCTTCATTCTAGCGATATGGCCGGACCATCTCCACTTACGTTCCGCAATTAAGGCCACCACATCTCTGACTTTGGTTTTAGAGCGAATCCACAGGTTTCTCTTCCGGTCAAGCAGAGTTATACGGAGCATGGATCTCTCCATGGCTCTCTGCGCTACCCGGATCTTCTCTGCCGATGCTTTAGTCAGGGTGATGGTTTCTGCCCCATAAGTGAAGACAGGTAGGATGCACTGTTCGAATACCCTTCTTTTAAGAGCTAGAGATAGTTTTCCACGCAAGATATCCTTGTTAGCACCAAACGCCGCCCACGCCTGACTTATGCGTCGCTCTACTTCGGCAGTTTGGTTTTGAATGCCCAGCATGATTTTGTGGCCAAGGTAGACATATTCGGAAGCAATCTCGACAGGCATCTGATATGGGGTCACGAAGAATGTATTGGTCATCATTTTCGTTTTGCTCTGGTTAATTTTCAGACCAACCTTTGCAGACTCTCTTCTTAGCTCTTCAAACATGTCCACCATTTCCTCAACACTATCTGAGAGCAGAACTATATCGTCCGCAAATGTGACCCGCCTAGCTATCATTAAGTCTAAGGTTCAAACCCGACACCTTATCAGTGGGTATTACTATGCAAATCCAAATGCAAATATGTGTCTATTAGTTACCCAATACAGTTAGGCGTAGCTTAGTAACCCTGTTGTATAACAATATGTTTGCTATGTAAATTACCACTGACGATTCAGACGGGTCCCTTTTGAAATCCAATTGCCCTGTCTAATACTAAATTGGATAAGCCACATTGATTGGGCTCACCTTTGTTTGTTTTTGGGTGTCAAATTGTTTTTGTTAATCTACGAGTAATATATATCTCAATCTAATTGGTCCCTTTCGGCCGTCTCATGGTCTATGTCTGTACATCCATACAATATGCATACATACACACATAAACATACATACATCACGCCTTTTTCCCGTGGGGATGGGCAGAGACTAGCGATTTCCACTTGCTACGATCCATACAGATCTCTCTTGCTTCCTCTACACTCATCACTCTCTTTATACATGTTCTCCGGTTATGGGTGCTCATTTCTCCCTTCTTTCGTCGCAGTGTGTTTTCCGAGGTCGACCCTGACTAACTCTTACTTTTATTCTATTCTGCTTTATAAATTTCATTAACCTTTCTCGCCATACAATATTACTGTCTGTCTGTTACGCTTTCACAGATAAACTGCTGGACCGACTTTGATGAAATTTGGAATAGTCAGTATAGTTGAATACCCACGGGGTCAAAGACTATTTTTTTCAAAAATCAACCCCCAAGATGCTGAAAATGTAACTACTTTTCGCCACGGGCGGAGCAGCCAGTAGGAGATATTTAAGAAAAAAAAATAGAGACCAATAGAAGCTAAATTGTTTTTTTACTTAAAACCTGACGCGTAGACAAAGTCGTGGAAAAAGCTTGTTAAGCCAATTTTTAAATTATACGCTTCGAATTTCAACTTTTCTGACAACTTTTTTAGAATGTGATCTAAAAAACTTTTCTGACATATTTTTATGTGATCTAAAATAAATATAGCATCATATGTTAATATGTTATATATATATAACTAGTCGCGTAAAAAAAACACTAGGTGCCTAGACATGACTTCAATTAGTAAGATACGGTATCTGCGGCGGATCGTAGTCGGATTGAATACATAAGCCGATATTAGCATTTAAAATTGGATGTGTTCTGTAATGGAAATCGGCGTCTGTAGGTTTGTTCATTTAGTTTTTATTTAATGACTTTGGCTTTTTATTTATTGTGGTTTTTATAATATGAGTTGTGATAATATAAATTGTCAGCTGCACAAATTTGATCATTAAATAAACTTAGTTTGACCGCTTTTATTAAAAATTTTGAATGTTAAATTTAAAATTTAAAACTAAGGAATACAAAAAAAAAATATTACAAGTTGTAAAGCCTCAAGAGTGCCCAAAAGGCTTAAAAAATTAAAACCTAAACTAAATAAATAAATAAATATAAACAACAGACAAATCACACAGATTGAGTTAGCCCCCCCAAAGTAAGTTCGAGACTTGTGTTATGGGATACTAACTCAACGATACTATATTTTATGACAAATACATATTATACAAAAATCCAAAACCGAGGCCAGTCTGGCGTGATAACCGTTAGGCCACGGAGGTCGTCAAATGAAATTAAATTGGATCATACTATAAAAATATATTATTTATTTGGCTTTTCTTTGCGGTTGAATAAATATAGAAATACCAAATAATTATTTCCAAAAATTAATTTATTTAAAACTACGAGTATTAGGTACTACGGGTCTCTATTGTTTCCCCCAATTTTTTGTACTCCTAATGTAGTTTGGTGCACAAACTTTTAGTACAACATTGTTTCGTACATTATTATGAATTCTAATTTAGTTTAGCCTATTTTTGATTCGCCTAAGTTTTTATCGCCGTATATTTACTTTTCAAATAAGTCATTAGGCCTAATAATTGATTATTTCTAATATTCACAAATACTAATTAATATTTCGTACAAAGCAATTAAGCACAAAATTGTAACACCTAATTATTTCTGTTATAATAATTTCTGATAATTATTACAAAGTATTTAAATCTAATAGGGGGGGGGGGGACTAAAATTAAACATTGATGGATTTGTGTTTGATAAATGTCGAAAAGTAAAAGAAAGTTTCATTAGGCATGTGAACTAAAGCGTGCAGCATGCAAGCAAGCATACAGCATGCAAGAAAGCCTGCAGCATGCAAGCAAGCATGCCGCATGCAAGCAAGCATGCAGCATGCAGCATGCAAGCAGGCATGCAGCATGCAAGCAAGCATGTAGCAAGCAAGCAGGCATGCAGCAAGCAAGCAAGCATGCAGCATGCAAGTATTTCTGGGTGGCTCCACCAGAAGACTCGCTCCGTCGTCCCTTTGATTCATTCGTGCACTCGACCTCGCTACGCTCGAGAGGTCGCCGGCTCGCTTCGCTCGCCACCTCCCCCCCTCGCTGCGGTTCGGCCTCGTGCCCTCATTTCTCTCAGGACCTCCTTCGCGAGCTTCTGGTTCCGCGCGAAGGAATAACACTCTAGTATAGGGCAAACTTGAGCCACGTGGAGTCGGGGTGCTCTAAGTCGGATCTGTGACTTATCAAGATTTTTAGGAATTATTATTAGTAGTGCATTACTAACATCATTCTGAAAATGATTGACGACAGACTGGACTGTTCTTATCTCCGGCACTATTGTGATAGACATGTCACAGTACCCATGCCGGTGAGAAATAGCTAATACTTAGTAATAATTAAATTTACTAATATTCAATTAGTTATAATTATAAGAAGTGATTATTACAGTAAGTAATAATTGTCTCAAACAAATTTATACGAGGATATCGTTACGTGTAAAAAATTAAAAGCCAAACGATTTTAGAACATCTAATAATAGAGACTCAAAAATTGCATCTAATAATTATTAGGCTAAATTATTATTGTGCAAAAACATCAATTAGGCGAGACAATAATTGTGCATAAGGCGAGACAATAAGTGTGTTTAGGCCAATAAGGTTCGGCGAAGTGAAATTAGAGACAAAAATTTTAAGCGAAACAAAGGGCACCCAGGTACTACACATCGTTTCTTTTTCAAAATATTTATATTAACTTCAAATGCCGTCAATATGAACATAAAAGAAAATAGTTGGTCTAAAACTAACAATGGTGGATACACGGCGACTTTAGAGTCTGCTTCCGTTTGAGATTCCGAGATAAAGAGTCTTTGAGATCCAAGTTATACTGCTGACACTGTGGATTCAATACCATTTTTGAAAAAAAAAAAATATTATATACGGTTTTCTTCATAAGTGCAATCAGAATCTACAAGGCAATATGGTCTTTAAGGCAAGGCAATAGATCTTTGAGGTATGACTGCAATTATGATTTTTGACTGTACCTACTAGTTTTTTGTCCTATGAGTACGTAGTACTAATATTAATTCTGTGCTATGAGTTTTTAGTCATACCAATTTGACTCATGTACTCGTATGGTAGTATAGACTACCGCACTTACTTCAGGCAAAGACAAAATACACTAACGCGCTTCAGGTGAAGGAAAACATCTATATCCTAACTAATATTATAAATGCGAAAGTGAGTTTGTTTGTTTGTTACCTCTTCACACTTCATCTACAGAACCAATCTTCCTGAAATTTTGCATACACATAGTTAGAAGTACGGAGAAGGATATAGGGTACCTTTCATCCCGGGAAAAAGCACTGATCCCGTGGGAAATTCACGCGGGCGAAGCTGCAGGCAAAAGCTTGTATACTAATAAACGGAGGTACATGTCAAATCATGTGAGATGCCTTTAGGCTAAGAAAAAATACACCGTTAGGCGAGAACGATTGTCAGATTACACCAATGTCAATTTTTTAGCAGTGTTATATAAATGACATACTCATAGAGTAACATGTACTCCGCCGATATCCTTGTTGATCAAAGTCAAAGTCAATTTTTTTTATTGAAACTTGGCCTTCAAAGAAGGCTCTTTTTCACGTCGATAACTAATTATTTAATTAAAATATATTATGTCTCAAAGCTACAAACTACTAGCATTTCGGAACGACCACTGCTGAGAAGAAATGCCGAAAGAAACTCATGAAACAGTCTTGGTCGCCTAGCATGCCAGAGGGGCTATTCATTAACTTTATACATACACTAGATTGTGTACAGTCAAAATTAAAAAAATATATAAGAACCAGTGTAAAATAAACTTCACCACAGACTTTGATGAATATAGAAATGTGAAAACTGAAACAATATATTGTTTCACCTGTTCCAGTTCTCACATTTCTAAGTCTAACTTTGAGCTACGTCCTTTTGCTTCAGTCGGATTTTATTGAACCCAGCAAAACTAGCAAGGTGCATGCATTGGACCAAGTTTCCGTCTAGTTTGTACGTAGGAGCATTTCTAAAGATATTTTTAAGTTACTCTCGTCTTGATTCCGAAATGAAAAGTTTATTCTATAAAGGCATTCATCGTGTTCTTTTGAAAGTTGATTTCTTTGTATTTTCATTTATTTATTTATTATGTTATACTGCACTTAACTATTAATTGGTTAGTTTAAAAAGTGCCTTTGGTAGAAAAAATATTAAAATTGAAAAAGTTAGCTGTCACGTGACACCTGGCAGATGTAAAACTAATAAGCATCGTGGCACGAAGTCTAGTCCTTTTCCGTCACGGCATTCGAGTTGATTTTACTGCCAAGCTGCGTCTATAGATTACATGAAAATGAATTTCTTTTTTTAATTTATAAGTAGCTAAAACTGTTAACTACGAACTGCACATAAACTCCGTATTTTCAAATTGGAGATTGCAAGTTCGAGGCTAAAACCGTAAATAATACATAGGATAGGTACTTTTTATTCCGAAGCACAGCTGGCGGAAAATGACGAAACTCAAAACAGTATAGATAATATAATAAAAATTCTAGTGTTATAATAACACCAAAATTCCAAAATGTTACTCGAACAAGCAAAGCAAATCGTAACACAACTTTGTTTAAACATATGTATTCCAATTCGGAATATAATAATTTGGGCAAAATAATTTCCTACGTAACCAGTTGGAACTAGTATTTCCCAGTGAAAATCCAGTTTAAACTTGTAAATACCGGTAGCAAATTGAATCTGCCCGCTACTCCGTGCCGGATTAGATAACAGAACCCTCCAAATTGTTAAGTTTGGACAATGAGCACATTTATATACCTACTTTTAGGGATTTTAATGAGAATGTACATGCACATTTATACCATCATCATTTTGAGTACCTACATTTTTTAATTCATTAAAATTTAAGAACAATGTTCTTGTCAGTGGAGTTATTTCCATCTCCTCATGAACTTATGCTGCTTAAACTTTTTTTCAGTCAATATACAGGGTGTTTTGGTAAACACCTGCAACCTATAAAAACAACAGCTGTTCCATACATTTTACAATACCTACTAGCCCAAAATGTATGGAACAGCTGATTTTGTTTTTGAGATTTCACAGTCCCCTACAAAAAGTTGCACATATTCATAAGTACCCTTAAAGAGGTTGCAGGTGTTTACCCAAACACCCTGTAAAATGAAAAAATATAAAGTTACGTAAAGATTTTTAAGAACATTTTCTTGAACTCTGGTTTTAAAATATCAGTAAAAGTTTGAATACCTACAATTCACTTTAAAATTTATTTATCTCTCATAACTTTCTATCTAGTTTATACTTGAAGAAATCGCGCGACTAAAATCGCGAAAACTAAGTTTGTGACTTTGAGTTTTGAATAAATGCTAGTGAATTATTTACTTAGCTTTTAGTAATAGAAATCTCTTTCTTCTTTCTATAAATAAAATGAAATTTGTCTGTTCGAATCTAATATACATTCACCAAGAATTATTTGAACTCATGACAATTTTTTTTAAGAATGTTACCCAAAGGGCAATGCACTAATTTTCAGGTTCGACCCGGCCGTGTCCTACGTGTCGTAAAAAGCGACTAAAAGGGATAAAACCTCTGAATATGGAAAAGGGTGATGTGCTATGTTAGGCTTTTAAATGCTGGAACGTCGATAGTATGCCTATTTGCCGTGACCGCCTTTTTCTGTCATTGGACATGTTTCAGTATTTTTTTATACAGACAGCTTTCTGCAAAATTTCAAGTTTCAATTTAGAAACCTAACCCCCCCCCATCTCACCGAATTCGATCTCAGGGGGGTCAGATTTCTCTGCATTTTGATCTATCTAGGTACCTAGTATTTATATTGAATGGAGTGATAATATTTTATATTTTCATTCATGTTTAACAAACTGGGTTCCAACAGACGGAATGAGAAAAAGAGGAAGGCCAAAGACGAGATGGGCGGACGACCTGAGAGCGTTCGACAGGGAATGGAAAGAAAATATCAAAGATAGAGATACGTGGAGAAAGTTAGGGGAGGCTTTTGCCCAGCAGAGGGACACATAAGCTAGTAAAAAAAAAAAGTTAGACCCGCACTTGTCTTTACGTAGATCTATTTAGAGTCAAGTGATATACCTTTTTTTATAATGTTGAACGTTTAAAAACATAATAAAGTTTTTTCAGATAGTCTAAAGTAAAAAAAAAATTATAATCTCTATCAAAAATGTTGAAAGCACTCTTCAATGCAACCAACTGAGTAATCAGAATGACAGGCTTTTGGGCAGAATAAGAAAACTCTAAAATATTTCGTATCTGTTCGGCCAGTTCATACAGCTGAGTGAGTATAAAACTTTTTTCCAAAAAAGTGAACCGACTTCCATAATAAAACTTAAAATCATGAAATAACAATAAAGAAAAATGTATTAGCATGCTACCTACTGAATGAGGTGAAGTCGGTGCCAAGTGCAGGACTATGTAATTGTTTAGCTAGGCATTTTGTATATGTACCTACATGATTCTAATGTTAATTTATATTATTTAATATTAAATTTGGCACCGACTTCACCTCATTCAGTAGGTAGCATACTAATACATTTTTCTTTATTGTTATTTCATGATTTTAAGTTTTATTATGGAAGTCGGTTCACTTTTTTGGAAAAAAGTTTTATTTTATCATTTTTAGTGCTTCTACACCTTTTCATTTTCTTTAATAAAAACTTAAACTTTTCTTTCACTGGTGGCCGAAAATAAAGAATTAAGAATTCGAAACTTTTTATGTCAGTTTGATTTGAAATATCAGAACATGTCAAATTGTCTATTATTTTTGGCACATAAATAGACCGTGAGCACGCGACGACCAAACCTTCCTTATTTTAAAAATGCTGAATATTTCTCTGCGTGGTATATACGAGTAAAAAATACTAGCGACTAGGTATGAAGTTTGGATCTTAGTTGCTTATGCAGGTAATATGGATAGCAAGGATGATTTTTATAGGTATAAAAAGCACCCTTGGGGCCTTCCAAAGTAATACATATTAAATTCAGCTTTTATAATAAAACAAAAATTCAGCTTTTTATATAACAAATTCAGCTTTTATAATAAAACAAATAATTTAGTAAAGTTACAATGTCTAGCAGGGGTTTATATCTGCACCAATTACCTGATAATGGATGGCGTGATTTCTTATATTATTAGGAATAAAATCTTTAAAAATCTTTACTTTAAGGAAATTGAGTTACCACTTTAAATGTTATTGCTACAAATAATCTGCCTAAGTAATCATGATCCAACTTTTATAGTCACTAACCCTCTTATTCATAAAAAAGTTAACGGACGTTTTAGTTAAAATAGGTTTTGTCCTTATCTCTCGTTCCAATATTTGAAATTGAAAGAACGAGACAAAACATATTTTAACTAAAACGTCCGTTAACTTTTTTATGAATAAGAGGGTAAATGTTTGGAACATACACAGAAAATCTTTAGTTTTAATAAAATAAGGAAAGGCATGCTATCGCGGGCTTTTGCTCTATAATGCAATGTTGGTATTTTTATATTTTGTTAGGTATCTTTAAAATTACCGAACAGATTCTGACGTGGTTAAAATGGGACCAACTTGGGTATATATCATTACGAATAAAAAAACAATTTCGGAAATCAGTCCACTGTAGGCGGAGAAATCGGCGAACATACATAAAAAAAAAACATTGTTTGCCATTGCCTTTTCCATTTCACACACTAGCTGATAATCATCAACCAGAGTGCAGGTTTCCTCACGATGTTTTCCTTCACCGGAAGCAAGTGGTGGTCAATGAAAACTAACATGAGTCAGATTGGTATACAAACTCATGTAGCCCGGGCAGGATTCGAACCTGGGATTTTGCAATTGCATCCACAGGCAGGCGCCCTACCACTCGGCCACCACCGCTTCATACAATGACCACGATATATACGGAATATTACTAAAGGAGGAGGATCCAGTTCTATAGGGGGACGATGATCATAGCAGCACCAATTAAAGGATCGGATGCAATCAGTGACGGTCTGTATGAATAATACATGACAACGGTCATGTATTGTAACGTATCCGGTGCCACAACGCATTTGAATTTAACCAATTTGGTTGTACCAGTAGCTCGGATCAGTGGTCTTTCATTGTCAAAATTTAACCACAATTTTTTTTTTCATTTTTGATGTAAGTACATTCATTGGCTCGCCTTGGCAGTATAATCGACTCGAATTACATGACGGCAAATGGTGTGATCATCGTGCCATCGACACTCAGATGTTTGATGCTTATATGTTTTACATCTACCAGGGTTCCTATGACGTATATATTTTTTGTGTGTTGAAAATTTACTATTTTATATATCACAGGTTTTAGTAGCATATCAAGATGAAACCGACGCCAAATTTTGAGTTAGATTTTTAGTATATTGCTTTGAAAACTGCATCCATTCAGTAGAGTAATAATGAATTTTACTGAATGATGAACATTAAATTTTATTTCATCAGCGTAACTAAGTTTTCTTCTGTCCAACCATCCAGTTAAGTCCATCATTTCTAATCATGTTAAAGCATTTTACACCCAACCGCTTAAATTTAAATACTTAATAATAATATATGTTCATAATTTTTCATTATTGTAAAGATAAAACAGATTCTTAGTAAATTAAGGTTGTCTCAAGGAGCCGTTAAAACTTTGAATGCCCTTCAGAATTTCAAGTTAAGTCTATGGGGCAATCCTTAGTAATGAAAATATTCTTAGAAATTCGATCACGATGGCTATAATTATATAACTAGAAAAATTTTAAATTTTCTATGAGAACTGAATTAAAGACTTCAATTTAATATACTCAGCCTGTACTTGTTTACATTACAAATTAAATGAAAACTTTGAATTCATTCATTCGTTTAATCGTACAAATGTTATATTTCCATATTATAAGATATTAACTAGCTCTTCCCCACGGCTTCTCCCGCGTAAATTATATACCAAATATATTATTAAACTCACCTCGTTTGAAGGTAAAAACCGCATAAAAAATTCTGGAGTTTATCGTGAACCGACAGACAGACGCGGCTGGACATTTTGTTACATAATATGTACGTTATACTTTCTATGACATTTTACTAACTACAGTTGCTTATTTTTTCTTAAAGCACAGAATCACAATAAATGGAAAAAAAAATTGCCTTTGTTTAAAAAAAAAACAGAACGATACAAAAAAAAGCAATTGCTTATTTATTTTTTCTCATTTTGAGTTGATAGATAGATAGATCAACTCTTTATTGCTCCATTTACAGAAATGAACGTACAAAGGAGTGACAAAAAGTTAATACAAAAATGAGCTCTTGAGTTGATAGATAGATAGATCAGCTCTTTATTGCTCCATTTACAGAAATGAACGTACAAAGGAGTGACAAAAAGTTAATACATAAATGAGCGCTTGAGTTGATAGATAGATAGATCAGCACTTTATTGCTCCATTTACAGAAATGAACGTACAAAGGAGTGACAAAAAGTTAATACATAAATGGTTTCATTAATATAAACAGACATTTATTACTAAAGACGTAACAAAAGTAATTATTTTGGGTTCTCGTTTCCATTACTGCTTTCTCACATGTGTTTATTACATGCTTCGAATAGCAGGTGAGGGGTCATCCTGTCAAACGCATAAAGAGGCTTACACACCACCAATTCAATCCACTATTTATTTTTTTGATTTTTGAGCATCTCAGATGCAATTAGTACTAAAGTACTCTCATATAGAAATTAAAATTAATTATTTAATTATTAATTATTTCGTATAAAGACCTGGTCGCGGGTTCAAGTCCTGCTCGCATGGAATTTTTTCACCATATTTAATTTCTATATGAGAGTACTTTAATCCACTATTGTTGTATGTATTACTATCGCAAACAACTTGCGACCCCGCTCCTTCTCGTTTCTGGTGCAAAAGATCGCCATTGCGATTGAGAGCGAAAATGCGGCCAGCATCTTGGCCATCATCTTCATCACCTTTGCACAGGAAACCTTAGTTGGCGGACTATAGTCTTTTTTTTAGTTAAGTCTTTGACAATACTTGTACTTTACGGTTTAAGATTTCAAGAATACCTTTGAATTACTATAAAATTGAAAGAAAAAAACAGTTTAGTTTCCATGTGGTTTCTATAGTATACTTCTATTTATATTCAGTATACATTATACATATGTGGCATTAAAATTACTGAACTTATTGGATACCCAATGAACTTAAAACACTTTCAAAATTATCTGCTTGCGTTAATTTTCACCCTCAAGAGTAAACAAATATATTCTAAACGTCCAATTACGTATACATTGGACCAAAACGTGTGCGGCCAATCGACTGTTGCTTAGATTAAATGTGAGCAATGCTTTGACACAAGATCTAAATCAAAACTAAACACTGTACTTTGATTAGCTGCAAATTAGGCCAACGCGTACATTGGACTAAGGGCAGGTCTACTTCTTATTCTTCTTCTTAGCGTGTCGACTCGGTCTCCACCAGTATAGAGCAAAGTGGAGATCAACCATCAACAGGAGCTTATTTCGAACGTTGAATAACGAAATTATATTGGTTAACACACCTTCTCTCCTCGCTCTGGTGAAGACCTTGGTGAAGATAATAATTTGAGTTAATGCATAATTTATTTTGTATAACTATGTACACACACTCTATTTATTTATTTAAACTATATTGTATACACATACAAAAGTACAGTACAAAAGGTGGACTTAATTCTAAAAGCATTGTCTGACAGTCAAACCTTAGGGTTGGCTCTAGTGGATTGCAGATTAATGAGGGATTTTCCGAGACCCAAATTAATAAAATAAATAGTTCCAGATGACTTCATAGATGGCGCTTAAGCAAAGGCGAGAGAAAAAGTTCCATACAAAAAGCAAAATTTCATTTAAAAAAAAAACAGTAAAAAATCATCTAAAAAGTATCAATATTGTGATTTGTGCAACTGTCAAACTGTTAGGTGATTTTTTTCTGCCTCTAGCTGCCAATAAAAAGCGCACAATATAGG
Organism: Ephestia elutella; assembly: GCA_018467065.1. Taxonomy (NCBI): domain Eukaryota; kingdom Metazoa; phylum Arthropoda; class Insecta; order Lepidoptera; family Pyralidae; genus Ephestia; species Ephestia elutella. The sequence goes on along the minus strand of CM031571.1, from coordinate 16,846,392 downwards.
TACAGCCATTATTACAACTCGGCTTTCAATAAAACTCCATCTGTTGAGATTTTTTTTTTTTAATTAGCTGACAGAAAAATCGCTCATTGCAATAACATCTGTTATTTAGATTTTTATTGTCTGTAATCTGATTGTGTGCCTAATAAAAATAAATAAATAAAAGACTGGGCCTCAACGTGTGTGGAGTCTCCTTTAGCGTTTCCTCAGGCACGCCGCAGGAATTCCCGTAATTGGATGAGTCTGCCGCATGCCAATTTTCTAGATGCGCGAACTTAATTTATTGCACCTTTGTACCAAGATCGAATAAAGCATGACTGATTTACCATAGGCGTGAATCAATTTGTAAATATGTTTGTTTTTGTATTAATATTTTATGAGAAAGAATTTTATATACCTACTATCATGGGCCTGGGAATTTGTTCCTTGGGAATTTCGGAAAATCCTCTCTTAGTACTCCCCTGTACTCCCTAAGGAACCTACATGCCTAATTACAGCTTCCTACGTCTAGTAGTTGTCTGTCAGTCACTAAGTCAGTAACGGAAGAATTTTATATATATATATATATTGATATACAAAATTGAACGGTGACTGACTGACTAATTAAGATTTGAATTTCAGAAAGGTTTTTTATAGCGCACCTAAGTGAGCACTAATAAAGGGATTTTGGTAATTCCACCCCTGAGGAGATGGAATGGGTAAAAAACGAAATTCATACGAGCAAAGCCAACGGAAAAGCTAGTTTTAACGGAAATTAGTTAAGTCAGATTCTCCAGTCAAATAAACCATTAATATTAAAGTTAATTAATTTTAAAATTTAAACGTTTCACCGCCTGAGCGGATCGGTTCATTAAAAATTGTTTTTCTGCAAAATTAATTTAACTTTCCTAATCCCGGGTGTATAATAATCCAACAAAAATAAAGCCGTACGGTATTTCATCAATATAATATTATGTTAAAGGTGTGTGTACATTGAGCGGTATTTCTTGCTCTTATATGTCTGTTTTTTATTCGAATTCTAATTACGATTTTGTTGTTTCGAAAATAATTTGAAAAAAATATTCTAATCAAAAGAACACAAGTAGGAAAAATCCTTTAGAAAAAATCGTGGCTTCGAAACATCCTATAATGGACCGGGATAGCGAATGCTGCTGAGCTGTTCCGCAGACCTAAGGACAAGAAGGACTTGAGCATGTTAATCGCTAACCTTCACTAGTTGGATAGGCACATTTGGACGAAAAAGACACAAGTAGAAAAATATCGACAAAAGCGAATAGAGCACTGTTTGATTCGAAATTTCCACTGAAGCTAAACCTCAGGCGCCTCAACTCGTAACCTATATAATAAAGTTTTTGTTCCAAGATGGGAATCCACGGGAGTAATGCCCTAGGGTACACCAGTCAGCAAAAAAAATATTCTATAGTAGAAAATATTATGGATCAAAGGGGAAAAATATGGAATCCGACATTATTGTACCAGATGGCTCATAATAACCGAGAATTGTTCCTGGTCCTTCCCCTGGGACCTTCCCTGGGGAACTCCTCGATCAGTTGATCGATCAATCCAGATGACACGCGTCTCGCGTGTTTAAGTGGATTATTGGAAGTCGGTAGGCTTACTGTCGTCGAATTCCGTTTATATGTTTTTTATTTGGAGAAAAACTTTTTCTATGATTAAAAAAATGGAAAAATGTGGAATATGTGCCAAAAATAATAGTAACGTTTATAATAACGTTTATTTATTTAATTTTATAAAATATGACGTCTATAGGAGTAAAATTTTCAGTCTTTTCTGAATTCCATTTTATGACTTCTTGTTTGGAAAAAGACTAGAATTTTGGCGAAAAATAGTGTGCCAAAAATTCCGATTTATTAAAATTTTATTTCAAAACTAGCTTTTGCCCTCGGCTTCGTCCGTGTGAATTTTGTTTTAAACCCTTCGCCTCCTTAGAGATGGAATTTTCATTATAACTTTTTTAGTACTCACTTACGCTATTATGTATAATAGCAAATAATATAATAATAATAATAGCAAAATAATATAATAGCAAAGAGGTACTGTAGTACCTCTTTGCAAAATTTCAAGTTACAACGTATAGCGTTTATGTATCCGCATTGATTTACCAATTTATTCATTTTTATTATAGAAATGAACACCGTTTACAGCAAGTAATACAGTTCAAATCTTATTCTATAACAAGGCCAGTTAAAGGTTTCTCTTACTATTACCATAATATTGTCGATTGATAATGGTGAAGAAAACGTTATGAAAGTACACTAAATAACACTCTCCAATTTTATTAAGGCCATACCCAATCAGGATTTTCCGAAAACGTACTGTCTTTAAACGTCAAGTGTGAACCATAGGTTAGAAGTACTGAAGCAGGAAAAATATCCCGTAAGGAGAAAAATACTTAACTAGAATTATACCGAATCAAATTACAAATAAAATTAATAAAACTAGATTAAAAAAAAAATACATAATCCTGTTTTTTTATTCATTTTATTTATTTTATACATTCGGAAGACCAACAACTAGATTAATATGATAGTGATAAAATACAAGTTTCAAAGCCAATTATAGTTACCAATTATAATTATTATTTTTTCCTTTATCGTCGAAAATCACCGTAATTTAAGCGATAACAGTAGATTTTTTTAAGGAATTAAATAATGAATACAATTTTTTAAAATGATACCGGCTTTTTTAAAATATATTTAGTGTTTTATCATAATTAAAAGAAAACCTCTAAAATAAGTACCCAAAGAGCCTAACGAACACTAAGGTTTGACTGTCAGACAATGCTTTTAGCATTAAGTCCACCTTTTGTACTGTACTTTTGTATGTGTGTACAATAAAGTTTAAATAAATAAATAAATAAACACTCGCCAGCAAAAACACAAATTATAGAAAATTCGAAAAGTAACCTTATTGTGTTTGCTTTAAGGTGGAGCTTACGTATCGCCCCTAACCCCTCTGATTAGCTTTGGGTCTCGCCTTAACACTGGATTTTACATCGTAATACAAAATTTGTAGTACTGTAGGCATCTCGTAGCTTCGTAGGCGTCTCGTAGAACCTCGTAGCAGAAATCCTTCACGTTGAATTAATATCCCAAGCCGCAAAAATTATGTTCCATCAGGGGTACATATAGTGTCGTACGTGAATAAAATAACCAATGATTCCAAAAAGCGTATATTTCTGTCATAGTGGCCACGGTGAGGCAAGTCCGAATGAATTATTTATAACTGATGTTCCGTATACGTCTCATACGTGAAGTTATGTTATTAGGGGTGCTGTACAATTGGATTGGCTTATTAGGCGGTGACGTCATGGATCATGTTATGAGGTTCCTTATAATATAATCTTTGCGATGGCTAATCCATGAGTCAACTCGGGAACGGGTGACTTCGCTTTCGATATTTTATTTATTACTATTGAATGGATATGGAGGCTGGGCCATGACCCACCACTGGGCTTAATGCGTAATGGTGTGTTTACACACTACAATATTATTATGCTAGGAAAAAAAGTTAGCTTTCATTTGGCTATGCCGCGTGTGTAGCGACCTTTACTTCTAAATTTTATTGCTTCCGAGAAATGAGAATATGAAAATTTACATACGCACTTTGGGATATTAATTTGTACATAACTTCCATTATGTTTCGAATTATATTAATATTTCGGAGAATTCGGTAGCGATATGATTATGAAAAATATTTAATGGAATACATTTACTTTTATGTTTTATTTATCTGTAGCCGAATAAATATTATTTCACCTACAAGAGATGAAAAATGTTTGGTTGTGTGAATGAGAGTGCACTTTTGAATGTTCCCATTTATTGCAAAAACGGTTGAAATTAATGAAATATAGGTAGTTTTGTGAAATATTTTCGTTTTTAAAAGCGACGGTTTTAAGCCCCGACTCAAGAAAAGGCGTGTAATGAGTTTGACATGCCTGGTCTGTGTATCTGTTTAAGCAGGGCTTGTTAATACCAAATCCTAACTAATATTATAAATGCGAAAGTGAGTTTGTTTGTTTGTTACCTACCTTTCACGCTCTACAGAATCTTCCTGAAATTTCGCATACACATAGTCAAAAGTACTGTGAAGGACATATGATACTTTTCATCACGGAAAAAAGCGTTGTTCCTGTAGGAAATTCACGCGGGCGAAGCCGCGGGCAAAAGCTAGTTTCCGAAAATTACTTCCTACTACAAATTAATTATTTCTTTACTACCCTCTGTTTGGTCTAATGGTTGACTGTAGAAAATGCCTTATGGCGTTAAGTCTACCGATTGTACATAATTTTTAAAATTTTGTGCAATAAAGTTTTAACTAAAAAAAATAATAATAAAATTACCGGTAATTTTTACGAGAATTTTGTACCGGTAACTGACGGAAACAAGCCTGTTTAGGAGCATTTCAACCTATACAAATTTTTAATTTTAAACACGCTTTTTTTTCTGTAAAATTTGAGGAACCCCAAAAATCGCAACTATTGCGAACAAAAGCATGAATCACTCCGGGCATGAATGGATTTTAGCCATTCGTCTCTCGTTCAGTAAACAATGTGAACGGCGACATTTTACTGTAGCGCGTCCTCAAATCCCAAGTGCCGAATGGGGATTTATTTTATTGTGAAAAAAAAAAGAAAATTTTGCACCGGGAAAAAACTTTTTATACAATCTAGACGGAAACTCAAACCTCGCGAATTGATCGCGTTGTTACAAGTTATTTATCAAAACCGTACTAGATGGCGCTGATTACGACTTATGCCAAAATATCGCAAACTTAAACCGATTCTGATGTCTAATAAGTTTTAGTTTTGCAATATGGTAACCCAAAGATATCTATAATAGCTTAGGGTTATATAACAGAAAACTCCCTGCCTGCGTGTTCTAACACAGATAGCACATACAACCTGACTCTCCTCAAAACCAGAGTGAATAAGCTGCTCCTGACCGTAGACCCCATCTCTGTCCTCAGGCAAGATTGTGGTCAAGAGCAAACCCATCTTAAATAAAAAAAAAACATACAATTTTCAAAATAAAACTAAAATTACATAGAATAGCCTCAAACACGAACATCACTCAGCTAGTCAGTTTTCGGAACAAAACAACAGTGCTCAAACCTCGCAATACATCACAGGTAATCATTAGTTGGTTGTCGATCAGGTGGCGAGGAAAAAAGATTCCTCTGTCTTCCCTCAAGGACAAATGGTGGAGCTACTAAAGCAGCGACTACCTATAAGAGGTTTATGTTACATTAAAAAAAAAGATGGGTTTGCTCTTAACCACAATCTTGCCCGATGACAGAGATGAGGTGTAAGGTGTAGCGGGCTTACCCAGAAGCAGTCTATTCACTCTAGTTCTGTAGATAGTCAGGTTGTATGTTCTCGGGAACACAGACGCAGGCAGGGAGTCCCATTCCTTCGCTGTGCTAATTAATGATGATTAATTAAATTAAGAATTGCGGGTTATTATAATTTTACTGCCTGGGAGCGAAGAAAAAGCAAAGAACGTATCAGCTGCTTCTCTTCCCGCGCATATTGCAAAAGTCATCCAGGGAAATGGGTTTTAAACTGGGGATTCTTGTCACAGGCGATGGGCTAGCAACCTGTCACGATATCTGATTCTCTATTCCACACCAATGAGCCCACTTTTCCGCTAAGCGTAGCCTTTGAATCTAACGACTCTTGGCTCTATATACCCCGTAAGGGATAAAGACGTGGTACTTACTGTTTACAGTACGTACTGTATCTATATTTTTAAGTTATTATTGGTGGCTTAGTCCACTAGGCGCTAATTTTCCATCCAAAAGCCGCAAGTTCAAACATTGATTTGAATCTGAAGGTACTGCCGATTGTTAAAATTAAAAAAGAACTTTTCAAATGGCTTGTTGACAAATGTTTTTACAATGTAGAAGAATATTTACAACTATGACTTGATATCACAACATACAATTACGACTTTAAATTTTGGTTAGTTTGTAGACATCCAATATATTTTTTATTATCTTATGAATTTATTATTTCTTACTGCGATGCATAAAATGTATCGAATAAAGGTGACTCTTAAATGTTGTCTGTTGCATGTCAATAATGACTAAACATGTGTTTCTTGAAAACTTATGCATTGTAACAACTATTTTTTTACCATGTTTACAGCAATAAAAATAATTAATTCATTCATTCTGAATTATGTACAGTAATATTCATCAATCTGTAAAGGATATCGTGAGGAAAATTGCACATGTAATGTGCAATCTCAACAGTTAAAATTGCACATGTAATGTGCAATTTTAACTGTTAAGTTTCCTTTGATGTACACGACTATTATCGGTAGATAGTGGTCTTGAATGTATGTATTTATGTATGATAGCGGTGATCGTACATGTGTGAGTGTGGATGCAGCTCAATCACGCAAAATCTACCAGACGGATTTTGATGAATTTTGGTTCTGTATACGGAGGAAACAATGTTAATGAGTGACCGGGCAACATGCATTTTTCGTTTTCTCGTATCAAAAGCTTTCGTCTCGCTCTCTTGTGATAATTGCTCTCTATAGTATAAAAATTTCCTTCTAAAAATACCCTACCTACACACGCAGTCTATTTTTATTGCTTGTCTATTCTGGCAAGAAATGTTCACGAGATATTTCCAGACATACCTACTTACGACCGGTCGCGGAGAGGTGATACGAAAATAAATATGGCGGCACCAGAACCTAGGTAATTTTAATAGTCGCACTGAAATTTCGCAGGTGTTAATATTTGCTGACGTCAAAACCTTTTTTAAATTGACTAGTGCCCCGGCTTCGCTCGGAAGGTACATACATAAAATTGTAGCCTGTCACTCAGGTGTAAAGTAGCTTTCTATTGGTGAAAGAATTTTTGAAGTCGGTTCAAGTTGAGTACCTGTTCCGAAGATAACCTCCGACAAACAGACTCACAAACACTTTCTCTTTAAAATATTTATGTGACTAGCAGCCTCCCGGGGCTCCTCTCTCGTATCAAATTCGGGATAAAAACTTTATACTCTGTATACCAAATTTTCTTTTAGACTTAAATATGTGGCATATTTAATCAAAATATAAAGGGTATTTCCCGTTGATCTAAAATTTTAAAATGTAGCAAAAAGGGAATAAATCTAAAAATTGTAAATTATGCAGATTCAATTAGGTTAATTGACTTATCTTTGCCATTCACTCCTTATGGCAAAGTAGAACGCATTCTTGAAAAAGCGCTCAACAGACAGAAGGACAACAAAATGATCCAATAAAGGTTCCGATTTCCTTTTGAGATCCGAAACCCTAAAAATAATGACACTTAACGCATTATTCATTAACTCAAGTGACACCGCGGGTAAAAGCTAAGTATACATACAAATTTACTTACAGTTCTACATACTGGAAGAACACAGTAACTGCAACTTTCAAAACAATAAAATCGGGCCGAAAGTGCTTCTTTCTTGGTCGTAAATGTACAATGTAGCCGAGCACTTCCGAAGAAAATATATTCGGGGGTTAAATTACAAAGTTATTTAAAGAGATTTATATGTAGAACGGAATAAATAGGATTTATTGTTTTAGTTAGCAAAAATTTTACTAGATACGTAACTAACTTATATGAAAAAATATCTCTGAGAATAAACGTATTACAAAAATTTAAAACTCTCTCTCTCTCAGCCGAAAGACGTCCACTGCTGGACAAAGGTCCAAGGATTTCCACAACGACCAGTCCTGCGCTGCCCGGTAAAATAAAAACTATTATGTATGAATTAATAGGTATTTAAACATAGTTTTGATGCAAACTGTCACTTTCGCAAAAACAAAAATCGTAAAAAATTCACTGTAACTTTCACTTCACATACTGTCACTTTCCCAAAAGGTTATTTTCGCACAACGTCAGTTTGTACAATGCCACTTTCGTAGAATGTCAGCCATTATTATTCAAGCTGCAGCACATTATTCAACACTGCAGCACATTTAATTAATAGGTATTTATACAATTTTTTTTTTACATAAGCACCTAGGGATACATAACAGAAAGGAACAGAACAGAAAGAGAACAGAACAGAAAGGAATGGAAGCTTCTGGTATCGGAGGCCAAGATCCTCTTTGGGTCGTCGAGCCATCGAAATAAATAAGTAAGGCACCTAGGGATAGACAAGTTTGAAAGGAAATGGGGGGAACCTTTTACCAGCAGTGGGACGAGATAGGTTAAAAAAAATAGATTCCTACTTATCTAAAAACTAGCTTTTGCCCGCGGCTTCGCCCGCGTGAATTTCCCACGGGAGCAGTCCTTTTTCCCGGGATGGAACCCCCTATGTCCATCTCAGTACTTCTAACTATGTGTATGCGAAATTTCAGGAAGATTAGTTTTGTAGAAAAAGCGTGAAGAGGTAACAAACAAATAAATAAATAAACAAACATACTTTCTCATTTATGATATTAGTTAGGATTAGGATAATAAATTTTGAGTATTTAACGCGTAATGTAAACCAGCCATAGGTAGTTAGGTTACGGAGCGTGAGCGGGAACTTTTTAAAAACAAACTTATTAGTAGAGAATAAGTAGAGACGTTTATTCATGGAGAGCAAATTACATACTGGGCTACTGACTAACTTAGAGCTAAGGACAATAGTTTGTTGGCCGCATCAGCGTCACGCGATGGTCTGATATTGCGTGGGCGCAATACGAAGAATGCATGCTAAATGTTGACAGTTGTCATGTGTACATGAGGGGCGCCATACATTACTACAACTCGTACGAAATAACTGTGCACCTCGCGCTGTGACATATACTTCCAACGGAGTGCACAGTTGATTCGTACGAGTTTGTAAGTAATGATGAATGAAAGAGTAGATGTAGGATGAATGAAAGAGTTGATGTAGGTAGTTACCTAACTACCTACATCGACTCTTTCATTCAACGAGTTGTAGTTAGGTACCTAACTACCTACAACTCGTACGAATCAACTGTGCACTCCGCTGGAAGTATATGTCACAGCGCGAGGTGCACAGTTAATTCGTACGAGTTGTGGGTATTAAAGTATGTCGATGGTAGCCAATTCTATATAAACTCTAGTTGCTAAGTAATGTGTTTGCATTGCACTCTCCGCGGCAAAGTACTAAAAGATCAAGAGTACATGCGATGTAGTTCGGGAGTGTGGACACAGCTTTAGCAGCTTTAAAAGCTCGGGCGAGGACGTCCAAGTTGTTAAATGTTGACATACTTGAACATTTTTGATATAATTTAAAAGTAAATTATTGGATAGATAGGCATGTGTTTTAAATAATGACGACGAAATCTTAATTATTACTGTTTTTTTGCACTAAAATATAAAGTTTATTTTCCAAAGTACTGAGATCTATTTCTATCATAGTTTTCAATTTATATATTTTTATTTTTAGGATATCTTTCGCATCCAAAATCAAGAATCGATTACTTTTACATAAATACGCGTAAAAAAATTGTGGACTTTTATGTTTTATTTTGTCACACATAAAGACATTATTTCATTCACAAGACATTATTACAAAACATAAAACCTTCTTTCAAGATGTTGGCTAAAATATGCGTCAAATATCTCTCAACTCGTATTATCGCACGTAAAAGAACTGCCAAGTTTTCGCTAACGAACCCGAACTATCCACAAGAAAGAATACTTAGCGAGTCACTTGGCGTTTAAATAGTTGGGAAAAAGATGGGCTACTATGGTCTGAAAAAATGGATTTTTTACAAAACGTCCAGTTTTAGCCCAATCTGCTTAAATGGTGGTGGTTGAGTGGTGAAGACGCCGAAAATACATAGATGTTATGATGATGTAAGCAATTACATCATCTTTATGTACTCGTAAATAAAGCCCTTCTGGCATGATATCCTCCTCTGGCGACCAAGACGATAATGAGTTTCTTTCGGCGTTGGTCAGCTTTGGTTACTTCGAAATGTTAGTAGTTTGTAGCTTCGAGATTTATAGTACAAATCTATGATTAGTTTTCGACGTGAAAAGGTGCCTGTAAAGGGTGGGTCAAAGACCACTTTTTGTTTTTTAAATTTAAATAGCGATTAAAAGATGTCAAATGGGCTTATAATGACATGTGAAAAATATTATTGCTTTTGCATATGTATAACTGTCTCCGGATTACCTTCAAAGTTTCTGAAAATATGCCATTATGAGGTAACTTAGAGAGCCAAGTTTTATTTATTAGACTTAAATTTTTTAACGAAATATATCTATAGGTACTATTAACATTATCACTAGATTACATTATTTTATTTTATTTTAAACATTTACTTTATTCATAATAGAGAACTGATAGCTAAAATATACAAATAAGTATCCGCAACACGCTTCGTCAAAATGTATATTATATTACAAAGAAAATGTAAAATGTAAGTTTACAGGTGTGAAGGCCAAGTTTCAATAAAATATTTTGAATTTCAAATTTAATTTCAAAACGTGTTTATACTAAATGCCAATTAACGCAACAATCTCCCATATCATCCACATTTTAAGGAGTGATTACGGACGCGTTAGTGATGCTACATTAAGTCGACATTAGCTGGTACAACTTCACAGATGATGGATGGTTCTCAAAGAGTTTGGAGTTATAGACGAGCAGTCTTTATTTACTAACTGTTCACCGTAGCTTCACTTACATTGGAAATTCAGGATTATGGTATACCTTTCCTCAAAAATGAGGATATATAGAAACTTTTGGCCTTTTCATCAGGCAACCCGCATACTCGTTCGCCTACTATTCTATCTCTCCCTCTCTCTCTCTCTCTCTCTCTCAGCTGAAAGACGTCCACTGCTGGACAAAGGCCTCCCCCAAGGATTTCCACAACGACCGGTTCTGCGCTGCCCGCATCCATGCGTATCCCGCGACATTCACCAGGTCGTCGGTCCACCGAGTGTGAGGCCTGCCAACACTACGTTTTCCGGTTCGTGGTCGCCACTCGAGAACTTTTCTGCCCCAACGGCTATCTGTATTATATCTATTCTATATTTTTTAAAAAAATAGAGATTTTCTCCAATATCGCCTGTTTCAGAGATCAGCACGTTTAAACAAACTCTTCAACTTTATTTCATTCTCATTCGTTTTAATGTCTGGCACTGGATTGGTCTTCCTTATCTAATGATAGCCCAAGCTCATGATCCAACACGCGAGTCCAAGCGAATTGTTGCATTATGATATTCATACATTTCCACAAATTTACACAAATGCGAAAGTTTGGATGTGAGTTTGTAAGTTTGTGAGGATGTTTGTTACTTAATCACTCAAAATCTACAGGACGGATTTTAATACAATTTTGTATACAGGTAGATTAATACTGGGAATAGCACATAGGGTACTTTTATCCCGAAATTCCCATGGGCGCGAAGCCCCGGGGCGTGGCTAGTATTGAACTAATTAAAACACAAGCCAATCAAGTATCCTCTAATAATCATCAATATCAAGACATCATTTTAATTACCTATTGAAAAAAATCTAAACCTTTCTATAACTACTTAGTCTATACTGAAAAATAACTTTAACCCTCATATGACATCCATTTGAATCAAAACTTTGATAACTTTTGGTTTTTATCATTGTAAAAACGGAAAGTTTTAATAGACGTGTCATAGTTTAACCATATCTATGGGTCAATCATGATAAGTATAATGTATCTAAGGATGAACTAGTTTGAAGCTTTTGGTAGCAAGGCAAAGAAAAATTAAATGCCAATTTTTATCTAATTTTATGGTTGGTAGCTCTCATGGCTAGATTACTTACGAAAGTTGGCAGTTTGGAGAAGAGGCTAGGAGGTTAATAAGCTAGTTAGTTACGATATTTAGATAATCTACTGTTAGTTTAGTTGGTGGTAGTCATTAAATAAATAAATCAATATTTACTTCAACCTATACGAAAAAAATATATAATATAATAATATAAAGGGCAGAGGCTGTGCAAACAATCTGACAAGAAATTTAATAGAAATTAATATATATAAATTTGACTACATACGAAACTATAATCGTAAAAGTATTAAAAGTAAAGCTCAACAATATGCAAATAGAAAAGAGGAAAAGCGGAAAAAAGGAAACAAATAGAAAGTCAGGATACGGAAAAGGATTTTAAAAAACGATTTTTAAAGGATATTAGTAACTTATCTAAATGATCTATCTATCTATCTATCCTGCCAGCGATAAAATTGAGAAGGCAATGTCAGATGCCTTTAGGAGACTTGAGATAAATCTGACATCAGTATAATTTATATAAACCACTGAAATGAGAATAATATAAGCCAGAACTGATTTCAAACGGTTTCATCATTTATTTTCATTTAGATTTTCTGTGTCTTTAACCGTCTTTAACACACTCGATTAGAAAAAAGCTCGTTGAGGTTCGATTTTTCAATAAAAAGTAGGCTTAAAATGCGATTAATGCAGTGGTGGCCGAGTGGCAGGGAGATTGCCTGTGGCTGCAATGGTCCCAGGTTCGATTCCTACCCGTGCTACATGAGTTTATATACCAATCTGACTCATGTTAGTTTCATCGACCACCACTTGCTTCCGGTGAAGGAAAACATCATGTTAGTTTCATCGACCACCACTTGCTTCCGATGAAGGAAAACATCATGAGGAAACCTGCACTCTGGTTGATGATTATCAGCTAGTGTGTGAAATGGAGAAAGCAATGGCAAACCACTCCATTAAAAATTGCCAAGGTAGTCGTTGTGTGTGTTTCCATATAATGACCACGACCCTCACTCATGAAGAATACGACTAAATGAAAGGAGGCTTAAAATATATTTTTCACTTCTCATGCTCAGAAAGTGCTTATTTGTGCAGGATATAGGCTGCACAAAATCGAATTTTGTGCACAAGGGCATTAACGTATCTACTCATAAATGTATCTATATTAAGGCAAAGAACATGAGCCATACAGCCAAACACAATAAGAAGTTCATAGATAAAATCTGTTATTTTATAATATGTACTTTAATTTATTTGCCTTATGTGTTTTTTAAGACATAAACAATATTAAAATTATTTAATTAATTTAAGAAAATTATTAATACAAAATTAATTTAATAGTAGGCTGTATAGGTCTGCAGCCCAAGCCTAATATCAATGTAGTAAGATGTAAAAAAAATAAAACGGCGGGAAACAGCTCTTGTTTTTTCGTGAAATTTCGTGCGTTTACTGTTTTATTTCCTCGCAATCGAAGTGAAAAGCAGAGTTTATAACTCGTCCACAAAACGATTTTTATCCTCGACATTACTATCAGCCCTCGCCTTCGGCTCGGGCTGCTAAAAGTCTCGGATAAAAATGATTCGTTTTGTGCACTTGTTGTAAAATCTACTATAGTGATGACACAAGCGAAAAGAAAAATAATAAAATATTCCATTTTCAAAAAAATTCCAGCCATTTATTTACCTTACGAAACTTTGGCACAAGCTTCGTTCTATTTCTGGCGGGTTAAGGGCGTCCACTCTTATGATTACGTACATACTTTACGATGTATGAAGAATAGTCCGCGTTTATTGCCAAATATTTGGTGACAGCCGCATATTTGAGGTACAGGAGTGCATGGTATTCATTGCCAAGCCATTATAGTCTTCGCTGGCGTTGACATATTACTTAACGCGTCTAGAGGCAAGTAAAAACGGTAGTGGTTAAAAAGCTTTTTGTGGTCGAAAGAATTCAGGTACAAATTTTACTCATTATGTTTGAGTTTATTAGTTTAAATGAACCAGTTGAATTAAGTTCGGGTTTATGAACTAATCGAAAGGAAAAATGTCCTTACTACACTTTTCAGCTAGCCATTAAAAATAAATAATAATAAAAAAAAGTCACAAAAAAAGTCATCTTCGAAGGAAAAAAATCCTTCGAAGATGACTTTTTTTATCAATTTTCATTTATCCATACAAATGTTCAAAGGTTTTTCTAAACACTTCTATATTATTTACTTATTTATCAATAAATACTTTCAGACTAAATATGCACTTCGTGTGCAAAGTCCCAAAGCGCAGAAATTTCTTAATCAGTCGGAAGCTCTAATGGAAGCTTTGTTTAAGGTCTCTCAGGGCATCGCTCAAAGCTCACAGTAAACTTATAACGGAATTGAGAGCAAACTGAAATTTCAACAGTCAAGTACTGGCCGAAAATGAAAATGGCACTTGTCACGTTTAGGAAAAAGAAAAATTGAACGTTTCGGTTTGAATTCGGAACTTGACATTGCCTAGTGATAGCTGAAAACGAATTTCGCTTTTTCGTAGAGTTCTAAAATTCAAATTAAATTTTCGTAACTGACTTATTGCTAAGTAAATAGTGAAGTTTAGTAATAGTTTTTTTTAATCTCATTTTTTTTAAATGTATGCGTAGGATATTTTAAGAGTAAATAATGTTAGTACCTATTTTTGTATTTCCTTATTCGTAACGTCGGCTTAAATGAAAATACTTAAAATAATAGAAATCCTGTTTATTTAACAAAATAGTTCGTTTAAGATTTGCTCAGTCTTTCAGGAACCATTTTTGAACGAATGAGTGTGTATTACTCATACTCAATTCACGGTTAGATAAGAATGTTTAAGTCTACTAATGCTAACACTTATAGTACGAGTGTCCCGTCTTTTTTTAGATTTCAGCGAACGAAATTCAGTGACTAGCAAACGCAGTATCGTTGTGTTAGGCGCGCGCACTACAGTAAGTTTGAAAAAATAATAATTTTTCCATAAAGTTTTCCCATCACTAATCACCATATTCACTGATCAAATAAAGAAACAAAAAATGCTGCCAGTTAGAATTATGTTAATTTTTTAAAATTTTGAATAGCTATTCTTTTTTTTAAATAATATAATATTGTCTATGTGAAGTTTATACCTACAAAGTGAAATAGTGACAGGTCATGTAATAGTGATAGTGACAAGTGATAGTGTCGATTTTTCCGCGTGAAATGGAGTGTTTGTTCCCAGGCGACATTTCTATTTTAGGATGGTCCCCACCGGTATTTTATTCAAATTGGATAGTATCGGATTCCAATTATTTTTAATGAAATGGTCATGAGATTGTTAAGAGTGTGAATTGAAAAGAGCCAGTTGTTGTGATGAGAATATAGCAATGTGAAATTTCTTTGAATATTAAGACACCTCTCTCTATCTCTTACTGCTTCTGTCAGTTTAATTCCATACTTAATTACCCTCCTTCATAACTACCTATTCGTTTGTTACATCTATTTGAACTATTTTTATTTTTTCTAAACGGTTTATCGGTGTTTATGCTAATTGTATGATTATTTTTGAAGCTAACCGCAATGAATTTTTTTAATATTTAGCTTTCAAACACTAGGTCAATTATTTTAAAGTTAATTCATCAAACTTAATAAATATCCTACACTAGCCGCTCCCTGGGGTTTTGCTACTATGATATAAGTACCTTATATACTATTCGCGATATTATTCTACCAGTATAACAAATTTCATCAATAATCGTCCAGTAAATTTCGCCTGATTGATATTAACATCTCGAACTTTTGAATTTACTATTTATTTATTTTATTTAACCTTTATTTTACAAAAATACAAAGTAAACGTACAAATAGGAGGGGTAAAGAAAAAAATATATTAATAAGATTCATTAAAAAAGTAAAGATTTTTTTTTAAATTCTTTACGACCCAATCGTAAAAATCACAGACAACAGCTGGTCGCACGACAATGAAAATGACCCAGTTTTTATTATGCTGTTGACAACAGAAAAAATAGCACATTTTTTTCTTCACTCAATGTTGCCAGATGTCACGGCTATTAATACTGGCTTTAAACGATTCAAACAATTTGGAATGTCGTTTTTTATTTGTAAATGAAGTTATTTTTGCATTAAATATTGTGTTAGTAATTTTTCTTACCATAAGTTTTGTGTGCTAAACAAATAACTGATTAAGCAAATTAGAAATATATTTTATTAGCTGTTGCCTGCGGCTTCGCCCGCGTAAGTTTCTCTTTTTATGTTCCAAACTGTAGTAACCTAAACTCCAGTTCTCAAAATTTCAGCCATTTGGTTATCCCGTGTCCCGCGGGAATAAATTAGGTACTCGTAGTACATTCGCGGTGTTAAAATGAATCAAAAGAGATATTTCATTCAATAAACGATTTTCATCTGCTCGTTATCTACAATTTCCCGTGTACCACCACTCCTACCCCAAGTCCCTCTTTGTTCTATCCCGTGTCCTGTCTATTTATACGTCAGTAGAAAATGCTCATCAGGTTGAAGGACTTTTGCTAAGGCCCCATTTCCATTTATTTAATAGAGTAGCTGGTCTCTTGGAGTTCTTCATCAGATGTTCCATAATCTTAAATTTTTATACGTCAGCAAAAAATGCTCATCAGGTTGAACGATTTTTACTAAGGCGCTATTTCCATATATATTATAGTGTAGCTGGTCTCTTGGAGCTTTTCATCAGATGTTCCAGATCTTCAATTTTTATACGTCAACAGCAAATGCTCATCAGGTTGAACGACTTTTGTTAAGGCACCATTTCCATATTTCTTATAATTTAACTGTTCTGTTTTGGTTCTTCATCAGGTGTTCAAGTTTTCAAAATCAATTATAGCCTAAATGTTGCCCAGGCTTAATAGCTATACAACAAAAAAAGTTTCATTCAAATCGGTTCAGTACTTTCGGAGATTAGCGTGATCATACATACAGACAGACAGACAGAAAGACAGACAGACAGACAAGAAATTCCAAAATATTTTTTTTTGCTTTCTATTATTCTTTGTAAGTGTCCCTCTATCTATTTCAGTCAAAAATACTAAATGTACAGACAAAATATTTTTACTGTTTTATTATATGTATAGATTAAGACATTTATGAAAGTTAACGTGAGAGCAATTGGTAGCGCATACGTCTTCTTGTATTTCAGTTCATCGAGCTTACGCGGCACTATGATAAGTTGGGCATAACTACGTGTTCTCGAACGAAAATCACTTTTGTATTTTTTTTTGTTAAAATAAATCACTTTTGTAAATATTTTGTTGTATATGTTTTGTAAATGTTTTGTTTAAATTGATTGATTTTCGTATATGGATAGAGGAATTTATTTATTATATGCGACATTTTTTCCAAAACCACTGAAAATTCAGCGTCAATGTTGTTGAGGAATTATATTTGTATGAGTTGATGCGGTTAAGGATGATCTTTTTTAAAGGTACTTTTGAATATTAGGACGTAAAAAGCGTTTTTTTAATGGTCAAACTATCTTCTTCAAAGTTCACGACTTTTGAATGTCTCGAGAATTTCTCAGAGAAATTAATTAGTAAACAGCGCATAGATTTGTACGACCTTGATCTGCCAACTTAATTGAAATTATCAGATTCTTTATCTCTTCGTTATATTTTATACTTTAATATCGGCCGTTCATACTCATCTCCTTTCCTCTTTTCATCGGTTTCTACCGATTGTATTCTTGTATATTTTGTGCGAATATTTGTATTTTTGTATATTTTGTAACAACATTTGCATGCTATTGACAATGGCTGAAGAGGAGATAAATATTTTGTAAAACCACCCTTGTATACCCTTTTCAAAGCAAATAAAGTATAATTCATTCATTCAATTCATTCATTTATTCATTCATACCAACATTAACCCACCACCGACCTTTACCCGTTCTAGGTGAGCAACAAAATCATAATCATAATAAAAATCTTTATTTTCTTCTCTCAAATAGATATAAACTTAGATATTATAAACTTATGTAAACTTAGATGTACCATGTGGTTACAGAAAAGATAATCTATGTGATAGACTGCGTCTGCAAAAGCAGCAAGGAAGCGCGATGCGTAAATATTAAATGTATGTTACTTGTGGCTTGTGTTGTCGACATTGTTCAATTCAATTCATTTATTGCGTTTCATATCATACATTCAGTTATAACTACTAGTACAGTAACTGGTTGGAGTAGGTACAATATGAACCCTGTCGGGTATTAGCAAATGTAGAAAGATGGAACGGCAGGCGGATTTATAATAAGAAATTTGTGATTAGGTGTTAATTTAAATTGAGTATTACAATTTATAATGAAGTCAAATAGATAATTTGATAGAAATTTGATACGATAATTGTAATAGTCAAAGAATTTATAGTACAAGATAAAATAGTATATAACGAATGTCCGAGTACAATTTATTTGGGAATGTCAATGCTTTTATCGTTAAAAAACTCGTCCAATGAATAATAGCTTTTTTCTGTAAACATAGCAGTTTCAATTTTCTTAGAAATATGGTATCTTTTTTCATTTCGTAGGTGGTCGGGTAAAGTGTTGTGGATTTTTATAGTCATGCATAGTGGGCCGGACCTAAAAAGACCTAAATTGGAGAAGGGCACCACTAGCATATTTTTCCTTCTTGTAGGATATCGTCGCAGTAAGTCTTCGATTCTTGTGTAAAAGTCGGGATATTTTTAAATGAATTTACATGCCTCCAGAATATAAATTGAGGGTAAAGTCAGTATATTTAAGTCTGTAAAATGTGGTTTGCAAGTGTCAGTCATTTTAATATTCTTTATAATTCTGATACATTTTTTCTGTAATATAAATAGTCTGTCTGCATCAGTACTATTTCCCCAGAGTATAATCCCGTACATTAGCCAGGAGAATGCATAAGCATAGTAGGCCGTTATAGCGGTTTTTTCGTTGGTGGTTTTTTTGATTTCGCGCAGACGCGTATATGAATTTTGATAATTTAACTGCTATTTTGTCAATGTGGGATTTCCAATTTATATTTGTATCTAATATTAGGCCGAGTAATTGAAAGTTATTAACGCATTCAAGTTTGATACCATTATAACTGTAGTCAATACTAAGGGATGTTTTCTGGTACGGTCTAAATTCCATAATTTTTGTTTTTTTCAAAATTTATTTCTAAATTATGGTCGGAAAGCCACGAGACTACTGAGTCGATAATTTGAGTTAAGGTCATATTTAGATTGTCAGGTTTAGAATAAATTGTTGTTGTTATCGACTGTAATATTGTCTTATAGCACTGCATCGCATCGCATTGCGCAGCATTCTGTCGCTCACCTAGAACGCCGCCGAGTAAGGCGATTAGCGTGCCCACGTACTACCCAAAAATAAATAATTTGAATATAGACATTTTGGTTCGATAAGGAGAAGAATATGCAGTTTAATTTTTATAGTACTACTGTCCAGTACACTTACGAACTTATTTCTATTTCTGTTATAAACAAAAAACAAACAAATTTTTTAAATTAGTGCATGTGTTTCTCCAGGTGCGGCGCCAGTGTAGTGAAAATTAAGTGTGGACGGGCGAACTAAGAGGATGCACCCGGATTTTTACTAGAAGGTAATAAATTGTTTTTCTATTAGTTATTTTACTCTATTTAATTTGACTATTACCATCGAATCGGATTTTTGTACATCTTCTTTGCATATTATTTTAAATGTTTGTGTAAATAAATATAATAAAAAATAGAAGGTAGGTAACTGAAATGTTAAAAAAAAAAGTACAAATGATAGAGAAAATGTGTAAGTATCTTTTAATATTTTTTTTTTTACAATACAATTCTGTAATTTTTTCAAAGAAACTAAAAACTAAAACTAACTAACCAAAGAAATAAGTTCACTTTATTATGTTTTTATACAATTTTAAAAAGATCTAGTGTATGCTTTTATAAATGAACAAACCAGTCATTATATTGGATTCTAAAGTGTCTTTTTCATGTCATAACAATAGGGACATTGCCAAAGCCACAGCAATATAAATAAATTGCTAATTCATAGTTCATACCGATATAATGTTTGTTAACCCTTGAACTGCGTAGCGCTATAAATCTATATATATATAGCGCTATATATAGCTCATTTTTTATGATGAGCAGTTGTGTCTTGAGTCATCGAGTTTTGAGTGGGAACATGCTGAAATATTTTATAAAAATAACCACGGTAAGCTTTACTAGGTTTATTTCAGTCCTTAACTCTTCTTTTATTAATATCGTGATGTTTTAAGTATTTTTAGGGTTCCGTACCTCAAAAGGTAAAAACGGAACCCTTATAAGATCACTTTGTTGTCCGTCTGTACGTCTGTCTGTCCGTCAAACTTTTTTTGCTCAGGAATGCCAAGTATCAAGTTGAAATTAATATTGAATACTCGGATTCACGGTCTTTTCAGCAAAAAAATAATCAAAATTATACGTCAACGCGATCAAGAGATATTACCGTAAATGTTGCGAATTTTCGCATATTTTGCGATTTTAGGCAGCAATCAAAACCTATGGGGTACTTCCCGTTGACCTAAAATTATGAAATTTGGCAAAAAGCAAGGTCTAACAGTACTTATACAGGAATAAATCTGAAAACTGTAAATATGTTATTGGAAGTCTAAAAAAAGTGTTACAAACTTATTTTTGCACTGGATTCAGTATGAGTCTTAGGGATTGAACTGCAAAGTTAAGTTTGTTTTTGAAACTAGTTGGACTTTAAGTTAGAGCTAAAATGTGAGATGCTTTGCGTGTACAGAACCCTCGGTGCGCGAGTTTGACTTGCACTTGGCCGGTTTTTTTTAAACTACCACGGCTGAAATTTAAGTTTATAAACCAATAGAATGTATATAACCCAGGCCTTTATCTAGCTGAATATCAACTAGCTGAAAAATAATATCAAATAGTATCACTGGTGAGCAACGGCGGATCCAGGATTTTTTCGGGGGGGGGCACAAGGACCGTGGCGGACTATGCATGTTGAGGGGGGAGGGGGGAGCAACAAATTGCCGCCCACCTTGAAACGTCTTGTTATTTCTTTATTTGATATGCACTGTTATGAAATTTTCTCTCCACAGTAGGTACACAAAAAACAGTCTAGGCGCACGTTTCTGTTATTTATTAATTTGATATGCACTGTCATGAAATTTCCCTCCACAGTAGGTACACAATAAATTCTCCATATAAACTCTCGGAAAGTACCAATACCTTCCGGTACTTTTTATGACAATTTGGTACCGGGAACAAGCTCTGGTGGTGAGGTAAAAATTACACCAACAATATGCCAAGAAAATGACAACCAATAACTGTATTCTTTCTTTTTAGTCGTATTTCCTCATGACTGAGGGTCGTGGTCATTATATGGAATTAAACACACACAACGACTCTCATGGCAATTTTAATGGAGTGGTTTGCCATTGCCTTCTCCATTTCACACACTAGCTGATAATCATCAACCAGAGTGCAGGTTTCCTCACGATGTTTTCCTTCACCGGAAGCAAGTGGTGGTCGATGAAAACTAACATGAGTCAGATTGGTATACAAACTCATGTAGCCCGGGCAGGATTCGAACCTGGGATTTTGTATCCACAGGCGGGCGCCCTACCACTAGGCCACCACCGCTTCTGTATTACGTGGCGAAGATTTACTAGGAGAACTTACCCCAAATAAATTGAAATTATTATTATTTTTTGTTGTTTTTCGAATTAGAATTCTCATGACGAACCTGGTAAATTTGGAGAAAAGCACGGGGTTTTGGAGCCAAGTGCTAACCCATATAATTATTACTAGTGGTTCGCCGCGAACTTTGACCTCGCGATTATTATTTTAAAAATATGTGTATATCTCAAAAACGGCTGAATTGATTTTGATGCGCAACGATCTTAAAAATTCTGTTGATAGTTGCTACACATATTCTTAATATCATCGAAATTAATTCAACGGTTCGAGGAACAAACATACTTACATACAAATAATGTGTTTTCGCCCCAATTTAAATTATAGACGAGACAGACAAATAACTTCAATTCTAATACAGTTTTCCACGTCCCTTTGAAACTTTAGTATCTATAGTATAATATGACGTCAGAGCACGCATTTCACACCCATTCCGAATTACACAAGTGATCCGTTGAGTCACTTGGCACCTGTAACTTCCGCGCAACACCTGTCGAAAGCCGGATAAAATTAGAAGTCGCTAAAGGTTAGCCGTTTGGGATAAAAATAGGTGATTGATTAGCACTCTTGTAATAGGAATCTTTATAATAAAGTCAGTTTAAGTTATTTATAGATACAGAGTAAGTATTCATTAATAGAGTAACATGGACACTCCAAAAGTCCTTATCGCTCGAAGATATAAGCATATCTTTTTATTGATCTATATCTCTATGTGTTTCATTTACTTTGTCCTCAAAAATTTTTTTTTTTATCTTCAAAATAACATAATTTAAAATATTATTATCCTATTAATATTATGAAGCGGTGGTGGCTGAGTGGTAGGGCGCCCGCCTGTGGATGCAAAATCCCAAGTTCGTATCCTGCCCGGGCTACATGAGTTTGTATACCAATCTGACTCATGTTAGTTTTCATCGACCACCACTTGCTTCCGGTGAAGGAAAACATCGTGAGGAAACCTGCACTCTGGTTGATGACTATCAGCTAGTGTGTGAAATGGAGAAGGCAATGGCAAACCACTCCATTAAAAATGCCATGAGAGTCGTTGTGTGTGTTTCATTCCATATAATGACCACGACCCTCAGTCATGAGGAAATACGACTAAAGAGAGATTAATATTATAAATGATAAAGTATGTATGTTTGTTACTGATTGACACTGAGCCACGGACGGGTTTTTCAAACAATTACATCCATTAAGGGGGGTTAGGCGGTCAGCGAAAATTCATATGAAGCGGCTGAGACGGGGGGGGACGTCCCGGTTGCGCGCCATTCACATTTTTATCAAAAAGTTAATAGAAATGTTTAGTTTTTCAAAAATTTAAATCAGTCACGAAATCGAAAAGGTAAAATACCTCTGTGTTGGTGATTTTAAAACATTTTTTATTTTAAAACACGGATGTTGAAATTTTAGAGGTAACTTCAGGATTTTTTTCTATCGAGCAAAATTTTTCCCATCGTGTTTTGGAAACAGTCCTCCCTTTAAACATACGTTCTACAATACATATCAGAAATTTCAGGGCGAAAACTCTTCAATTCTTTAAACAGCAGCTTATAGAAAACAGCCAATATTGCCGTTTTCACTTACTGAGAGCCCTTAAAAATCTGCACAAATCTCCAGTCATACTCGCATCCCCCAGTAGGACTTCAAGGCCAACCTGTCATTGCAATGTTTAAACACTTCGTAATTGTATGGAGACAAAGTAAATTTTTATTTCTGTAAATTAAAATTAGTTACTTCACCACGTAACAATTGTAATAAAATTGTGTTCGTCACCCAGTATCCACTTGAAAACTGGCCAGAAGATAATCCTTCTGACCTTCATCTATTAATTTTAGTAATACTATCCGAAATGACTTTTTAAGCCGGATATTATGTGCTAATTAAAACTGAATGAAACCCATCACAATTTTTAAAACATTAGCTGTGCTCTGGGTATGGTTTTGAAATTGAAAAATTGTAAAATGTATCATGTAACCGACATACGTACAAAAAATGCGTGGTTAATCCTAATCCTAACTAATATTATAAATGCGAAAGTGAGTTTGTTTGTTTGTTGCCTCTTCACGCTTTATCTACTGAATCAATCTTCCTGAAATTTCGCAAACACATAGTTAGAAGTACTGAGAAGGACATATAGTAAGACCTTTCATCTCGAGAAAAAGCCCTGTTCCCGTGGGAAGTTCACGCGGGCGAAGCCGCGGGCAAAAGCTAGTAAAGAATATTGATTGATTGATTTAAAGTCCTCATCCCTCTGTTCTAATAGGGTTCTACTGTTGGCTCTACTAAAAGTTCATCGTGGATTTTCTTTCAAAAGGTTCTTATATAAGACTAGCTGGTGCCCGCGGCTTCACTCGCGTTAATCCTTTCTTAGCGGATGCCTACGTCATAACATCTACCTGCATGCCAAATTTCAGCCCGATTCGTCCCGTGGTTTGGGCTGTGCGTTGATAGATCACTATGTCAGTCAGTCAGTCACCTCTGAGTTATATATATATATATATAAAGATAAATAAATATAATGTAACAGAATAGATGAAGCAGAACTGTCTATTAAACAATTAATGGAATATCATTAACGAATTTCGAATTCCATTTGAAACTGAATAACAAAATTCTATTGGCTGTAACATATCACTTTTCGCGTCCTACAGACCGGCCTAAGTGCGTTGTAATTTCACACAAACATGTACACATATTATATGTGTGTGTATGTCTGTAATGGTGAAGAAGACGGACGCTAATGGATTTCCAAGAGACAGTTTAGGTCGCATTAAAATTCCATCGTACATACCGAGGATTGTAACTTGGGACGCGGCGCGATTCTGCTTCAAATTCATACAGATTCTATTTTGTTTTAACGTAAAAGGGGGTATGAAAAGGCCACTTGGATTATTCGCGATACGATCCGTTTCCAATACAAATTCATCTGAAAATTAATTCCTCAAGAGTGGTATTTTTGACCCGCAGAATTTCGTAAGAATTTCAGCCTAAAAAGTACCATATCTGCTATTTCTAGTAATTTCCTCCTCTTTGTAATAGAAATCAGTCAAGTATATAGATTTTAAGTGGTTAAATACGGGTATGGGGAATATTTTTTTTCTTTATTTTGAATTCTAATAGTGAGGGATTTATGTCTTACCCGAAATTAATACTATATGTAAATTTTGATATAAATCAAACAACATCTTTTGCCTCCGCACTGACTTCAAAGTTTTAAAATTTTTGAAAAATTTGCTTTACCTGTCAGACCTTTTATTGACATGTAAACGGGTTCAAATTATGTGAATTAACACAAAATGCGTTAATTAAGCATACAATAATATATTTTAATAAAAAAATTAAAAAAATTAACATTAAAAAAATAAAATTAATTTGCTCTAAAATAACACTTAGTGTCAAATTTCGGCATTTTCTCTCTTAATTCTAATTCAACCTGTATGGCTCTCAATTGAAATGTTTTAGTGTAATGTTAAGTGGCCACTTCATCTGTGATCTTCACAACTCATTCAACAGATTGCATGGGACACAGAACTTAAAGAATAACAGCTGATTCTCGCTACCAGGCTGTACTATACTGCCAATTTCTTCAGTCAATAATTGTATAAAAAATGGTGGCTAGAAACAATCGTTTTGCCAATATATTATTTCTATATCATTTAAAATATTGAAATTAATATCTGCCACTACAAAAAATCTTGGGGTTGTTGATGTAGAAATACTGCGTGCCTTCAAACTACGACGAGCATCCAACTCACGTATTTGCTTCTGCGTGACAATTAACATAGCCAGAAAATATTGTCGTTGTACTTAAAATAGCCATTTCTTTGAGTGACTGGGTTCTAATATGCTTTCTAAATCTTCTAGAAGGTATCGTGTAAATAATAATGTTAAAAAGAGACCGAGAACCATCTTAACTCTGATGGTTTTTCTTTTAATACAGAACCACAATGAAGCATATCGTTTCACAATTAATGTAGCCGAAGTGATCAGGCCAAGTGATGATTTTTCCGTCGCTATATAAACCTAACAGTCAATTTTTACTTTTCAGTCAACGGGCATGCGACTATTTAACTGTAGATGTATCGTAAATCCTAAATCTTCGGGAGGGTTGCCTGAAATTATTGCTGATACGTACAAAGATCTGTGAATATTTCTGGGAGCTTATTTCTTTACTCTCTC
Organism: Ephestia elutella; assembly: GCA_018467065.1. NCBI lineage: Eukaryota > Metazoa > Arthropoda > Insecta > Lepidoptera > Pyralidae > Ephestia > Ephestia elutella. The sequence continues at coordinate 16,820,774 of CM031571.1, read as the reverse complement.
TCTCTCTCTCTCAGCCGAAAGACGTCCACTGCTGGACAAAGGCCTCCCCCAAGGATTTCCACAACGACCGGTCCTGCGCTGCCCGCATCCATGCGCAACCCGCGACCTTCACCAGGTCGTCGGTCCACCGAGTGGGAGGCCTGCCAACACTACGTTTTCCGGTTCGTGGTCGCCACTCGAGAACTTTTCTGCCCCAACGGCTATCTGTTCTGCGAGCTATGTGCCCCGCCCACTGCCACTTAAGTTTGGCAATTCTGCGGGCTATGTCGGTTACTTTAGTTCTCCTACGGATCTCCTCATTTCTGATTCGATCACGCAGGGAAACTCCGAGCATAGCGCGCTCCATCGCCCTTTGGGTGACCTTGAGCCTTCTTATGAGGCCCATAGTAAGCGACCACGTCTCTGTTCCGTATGTCATTACTGGCAACACACACTGGTCAAAGACCTTAGTCTTGAGACACTGCGGTATTTTGGACGAGAAGATATCGCGAAGCTTCCCGAACGCTGCCCAGCCGAGTTGGATTCGACGGTTGACCTCTTTCTCGAAGTTGGACTTACCTAACTGAACTGTTTGTCCCAGGTATACATAATTGTCAACAACTTCGAGTGTAGAGTCTCCAACCTTTAGAGGAGTGGGTGCGACACGGATATTAGACATGATTTTCGTCTTGTCCATGTTAATTTTTAGACCCACTTGTTGAGAGGCTCTACAGAGGCCATCGAGCATTGTGCCTAGGTCTTCCAAGGTCTCAGCCATGACTACGATATCGTCAGCGAATTTCTTTACAATCAATAATATTTGCTCATGTTTTGGTACTTTCTTATATCTTGGATAATTGCAGTGAGTAAAATCTTTGCATTTGCTAGCAAAAATATCAAAAAGCATCATACTATCCCGTCGAAAACTTTTCAAGTCTGCAGATAAAATACATTTAATGGACTTGAGCAGATTTTCACATTTTTTATGATGTGCTGTTAACAATTAAATATCTCTGGAAAGTATTACTGTTGGTATGAATGCAGTAAGCCATAAATATTTAATTTTTTATGACAAACTTAGCAATTTCCGAAAATATAGGCTGTTTTTTTGACGTTCTTATAGTTTACCTCGTCAACTCTTAAAACTTCATATATCTTTGTAAGTTGGTAAAACATTTGACTTTAACATACAAAAATCATTAACTAATGGACACATTACAGGCACTCCGAGCCTTTTCCAATATAGTACTAAGAATTTATACGATATTAGTCAAAAAAATTGTCAAGCGCGTTTTCAATTATTCATGCGAAAACTGACCCTCCTTTGCACCCCCGTACTCTTCTTTTACGTAGTATTGCACCTTGTTTATTATTTTTTATCGAAAATAGAGGATTTTACCTTTCTGAAATTAATATGAATTATACATATATTTGTCATTTTAATAAAATTAAAAATCTTCAAACTTGAGTCTAAAATCGACTATTCGTAAAAGTTCAATGACCTTGCGGAGACGGTTACCCTATTTTTTTTCAAATAATATTTTAAATGTGTATGTTTGAAACCAAAAGGCATAAACTTTTCACTATTAGAAATTTAAAATCAGAAAAAAGTAATTTCGCTCCACCCTATTACATACATCACAATTTGCGAATTTAAAATTTTTAAGCTATTTTTTTCTTAAATACCAATATATATATAATTTTTTCATCAGGTGTTTATTTCACACGATAAAAATTTCGAGTATTTCAGAATAGCACCGCGGCGTAGATTTTTAATAAGCGATGGGAACACTTTTTTATCCTGGAAAAGCTTTTAAGGCCCCACGGGAACCGGTTGACGGCGGCGGGACTTAATGGTCTTTATTTCTGCTAATTGTTTTATTATAATGCTTATTTTAACGTGAAATTGTTTAACTAGGGGTCGACCGTGGCTATGTCTGTAATTGTTTATTAAATAGTTTAATGGTAAAAAATTAAAAAAGAAATTGTGTATAATTTCTTTTAATTTTCCTTCCTTTAAGGACCTTACATTTATGATTTTGTAACAATGTTGAGATGTTTTACGCCTTAACGCATGATTTCATACGTGAAATATCCATAGGGTAAATTTACAGGAGCAGAGCTTCGGAGAACTTGAATTACCTACTAAAAAATTTAAAAGTTTGTCGATTATTCAATTTCGTCTCAACCAAAAAATATTTTTTTTTTGTAGTTATAACATGTCCTATTGCTAGACTAAAACCTCCCCCCTCTTTTTCCATGTGTCACAAAATATATAAAGAAAAAAAAACAACCAGCATTAAGATATACTTTTATCCCACGGAAACTAAACCCCAAAAAGTCTAACGAGAAAACAAAAGGATTAACTTCCCTTTCAAAACCATTTTGGAATAAAAGCCGAAAGTAGTGGCCATGGCCACAGATAAAGCAGAAAATTTAAAATGCAGACAATAAGCGGGAAACAAAACAAATCATATTTTATGCTTTCACAAATGTAAATCTCAAAGTTCCGCTTTCAGGCGAACTTAACGTATTGTTAATGCCGGTATTGTTTACAGATTTTTTCTTGAATAAACTTCGGATTTTACGTTAAACTTAAATTAAAATTTGGCACAGCTTAGAATATTTTAACTGATGGAGGATATAACAAATTATAGATACGCTTTTGGTTCACTTTTTTTTGTTAAAGATGCTCAATACTCAATATTTTATTGCATCCATAAAGTTGATATGGTGACAAATAAATGATAGTACATTTATGGACCCTGTCGGGCACAGCAACTTGGGTAGAAAAGAGGAGGCCGCATCATCTCATTTTATTAATAACATAATAAAAATCATCATCATCATATAGCATAATATAAATCTTAATTTCATGTAACTAATAATCTATACATATAATAAAACAGTAAAAATATTTTGTCTGTACATTTAGTATTTTTGACTGAAATGGATAGAGGGACACTTAAAAAGAATAATAGAAAGCAAAATTTTTTTTTTGGAATTTCTTGTCTGTCTGTCTGTCTGTCTGTCTGTCTGTATGTATGAACCCGCTAATCTCCGAAAGTACTGAACCGATTTGAATGAAACTTTTTTTGTTGTATAGTAATAAAACAAGCATTGCGGCGGCGAACGAACAACAACTTTATTTTTTCTTAAAGCATAGACAATGACATTGACATTTTGATATACAGATTAACACTCCCACTATATCAAAATTCCAAAAAAATAAAATAAACAAAGATATAAACCTATACTTTTTTTTCTTTTATTTCTTAACAATACCAAGAGCTTTCATGAACTTATAGTGTTTAGATCCTGACAAACCCTTAGTGAGCAAGTCAGCGGGCATTTCAGAAGTAGGCATATAATTTGTTTCTACTATATTACTTGATATAACCTCGCGAATGAAATTATACTTCACATCAATGTGTTTAGACCTTTTATGAGACTGATGATTATTTGCCAACTTTAATGCACTCTGACTATCATTAAATAATGTAATTTTACAAGCATAACCAGTAAATTCAGCTTCTAACTTTCTTAAATAGATTGCTTCACGACAAGCCTCTGATAATGCTACATACTCAGCTTCACAGGTACTAAGAGCTACTGTTCTCTGTTTCTTGCTTTCCCAAGATATAGCAGAACCACATTTTAAAAAACAAAATCCAGTATACGAGCGTCTATCTAACATGTCGCTACCCCAGTCTGCATCTACATAGCCTTCCAATTCAGTCTTATCTTTTGTATACTTTAAACAATAATCTTTTGTTTTCATTAAATACTTTAAAATACGTTTGGCATAATTCCAATGAGTCTGTGAATAATTATTGTTAAATTGGCTTAAGTAACTGACTGAATATGCTATGTCCGGCCTGGTCAAAACGGCAAGATACATTAAGCTGCCTAACAACTTCTGATATGGCAAGTTATTTTCACAAAGTTCAGGTTTTTCCAAATTCAACCTACACTCAATTGGTGTATCTACACCATTACAATCAGTCATATTAAATTTTTGTAACAACTCTTCAATATATTGCTGTTGATCAATAGTAATGACATTTGGATTTCTTTTAATATCTATTCTCATACCTAAATAACGCTTTACTTGCCCTAGATCTTTTATTTTAAATTTAGAACTTAAAGCTTTTACAATAAAATCTGTCTCAGACTTATCATTAGAAAAGATTAGAAAATCGTCGACATACAGACCTATAATAGTCTTTTTACTATTACAATTACTTTTCATGAACACACATGGTTCTAATTTGCTGTTACAATATCCTAGCTCTTTTAAAGTGCTATTAACCTTTTGATACCAAGCGAGAGAGGATTGCTTCAATCCATATACAGCTTTATGCAACTTTAAAACTTTATTATTCAAGTGCCTATCAGGAAAACCATCAGGAAAATTCATAAATATGTTTTCTTTTAAAGTACCATTTAGAAAGGCTGTGGTGACATCTAAATGTGTTACATTCATGTCTAGCTGTACACTTAGGGCAAATAGTAACCTTAAAGTCGAATGTCTAATAACTGGGGAAAAAGTCTCTTCAAAGTCCACCCCTGCCCTCTGGGTAAAACCCTTTGCTACCAATCTAGCACGATACTTCACATTTTCACTACTGTCCACTTTTCTTTTAAAAACCCACTTGCACTGTACGACACTTGCTCCCTTCGGAGCATCTACCACTTCCCACACTTGATTATCTTCAAATGATTGCAGTTCCTCCGACATCGCCTGCTCCCACTTTTCCCGGTCAGGCCCACTGATGGCGTCTGCATATGTCATATCTTCATCTATCATGGGAGGTGCTGTAGACACATTGAGAAATGCAAACCAGTCTGGTTCCTTTCTTGGCCTTTTCTTTGGAAGCTCTGGCTCTGGCTTAGTCATTTGTTTCTCAGGTGGTGTATCATCTGTGTCACTCTCAGCATCAGCAAAATCTGGTTCTTTTGAATCTATTGCCTCTTTTTCACATCCAGTGAGTTCCTCTTTAATTTCTGGAAAATCTCCCACTTGATCTGCATTATCTAACAGAACACTGACCATATCATTTCTTTTACTTGGCCGTTCAGATATTATCACATCTCTGCTGGTGAACACAACATTTTTGCTAGAGTCATACACCCTGTAACCTTTTACATTTTCTGCAAAACCAACTAGTATAAACTTCTTTGCCTTTTGGTCCCACTTTGTACGCCTTTCTTTTGGCACATGTACCATGATCGGGCTACCAAAGACACGGATGTGTCCTAAATCTGGCTTCTGCCCTGTCCATATCTCATATGGAGTTTTGTCCAAGCCTGAAGCTGCAGATCGGTTTTTTAAATAGACTGCTGTGTTTGCAGCTTCGGCCCAAAACTTTTTACTTAATTCTGCATCAAATAAAAGGCATCTTGCCCTCTCCACTATGGTTCGGTTTGATCTTTCGGCAAGACCGTTTTGTTCAGGGGTATACGGGTTAGTCTTTTGGTGTATGATACCTTCGCTCTTTAAAAAATTCTCAAAAACATTGCTGCAGTACTCACAGCCGTTATCTGTGCGCAAAACTTTAATTTTCTTGCACTGCTGGTTTTCTACCAATGATTTGAATTCCTTAAAACAGGTAAATATGTCACTTTTAGCTTTTAAAAAATATATAAATGTCATTCTGCTAAAATCATCAATAAAGAGCGCAAAATATCTCATACCTCCAATAGATTTGACCTCCATGGGACCACATATGTCAGAATGAACTATCTGCAGAGTTTCTGTAGCTCTGGTTCCTTTTTGAGAAAGGTAAACGTGACTGTTTGCCTTCACAGCATATCTCACAGGCACTCTTATCTATTGCAAAGCTATCGGGATAATCTAATCCCTCCACTAGTCCATTCTTCATTTTGTTCATGGAAACACTGTTAATATGTCCTAGCCTCCTGTGCCATAGTTCACCATTAACAGGTACTGACACATGTAAACAACTAGTCGACTTCAAATTCAATTTGTAAACACCGTCTGTCAGCTCTGCATCAGCAACCAATATTCCTGCTGCATTGTATATCAGGCAGCGATTTGATTCAAAACTCACACTGTTTCCGTTTTTTATGAGTTCACTGACCGACAATAGGTTAGTTGTAAGGTTTGGCACGCAAAGGACATTCTTGACAATTATATCGAAATTGTAGCTTGTGGTTATTTCTACCTCACCGGCACATAAAACAGGAACCTTTGTTTTGTTAGCCACAACAATTTCTGGTAAAATCGATGAATTTGAAGCATTTTTTATCCAACTATCATTTGCAGTCATGTGCATGCTGGCGCCAGAATCAATATACCAGTCACACTTATTAAAATTGCCACTGATAAAAACAACGCTGAATGCGTTAGACTGTTTTTCTTCTCGAATTTATCATTTAATAGCGGACATTGATTTCTATAATGGCCGGGCTGCCTACACTTGTAACATGAAATGGTTTTCGTTCCCGCCATTTTGACATCTTTGACATTGACGTTTCTGTGGTTGCCGGCCTTACCGTTTTTCTTCCCGCTACTTTTGGCAATCAATGCAGCATTATGCTCTGTCTCACTAATCTCTGCTGATCCAATATCCAGCAATTTTGTCTTAATTGCATCAGCCGTGATTGACATGCCCGAATGTTCTATTGCCATGATCATCGGCGAAAAACGTTCTGGTAATCCGGCGAGTAACAAAGAGCCAACCCACTCGTCATTAATCGTAAAGCCTGTTCCAGACAACCGTTGCGATGTATCCACAATCTGCGTTACATAACTGGTCATCGTTTCACAGTTTTCCAGTCTAATTGAGATCAGATGCCGAAGCAAAGATATTCTCCTCGAAAAGCCGGAGTCGTCGAACAAAGATTTTAATTTGTTCCACAATTGCTTCGTGGTTTTTGCTTCCTTCACGTGTACATATAACGACGAATCAATGGTTAACACGAGTTTTGCCTTGGCTTTTGTATCTAGAAGACTGTCTGCAGGCTTTTCACCCTCAGTTGTGATGAAACTGCTCATATTTTCTAGTACGAGCAGATTTTCAGCTGCAAACGCCCAATCTTCATAATTTTCTTTTCCCTTTAATTTGGGAACGTTCACCACAAAATTCGAACTCATTTTTAGTCACTGTTATTTGTATACTGATAATTAACTGTTCAATTAGACTTTAAACTGATTATTTAAGTAAAAAACATACTGAGCGCATAACCTAATAAAACAAGCATTGCGGCGGCGAACGAACAACAACTTTATTTTTTCTTAAAGCATAGACAATGACATTGACATTTTGATATACAGATTAACATATAGCTGTTAAGCCTGGGCAACATTTAGGCTATAATTTATTTTGAAAACTGGAACACCTGATGAAGAACCTTAACAGAACAGCTAAACTATAAGAAATATGGAAATGGTGCCTTAACAAAAGTAGTCAACCTGATGAGCATTTTCTGATGACGTATAAAAATTGAAGATCTGGAACATCTGATGAAGAACTGCAAGAGACCAGCTACACTATAACATATATGGAAATGGCGCCTTAGTAAAAGTCGTTCAACCTGATGAGCATTTTCTGCTGACGTATAAAAATTTAAGATCTGGAACATCTGATGAAAAGCTCCAAGAGAGATTTTTCATCTAAGCGAAACTCACGCGGGCGAAGCCGCGGGCGACAGCTAGTTTGTAATAAAATAAATAGGTATAGGTATTATTGGATATTAATTGATTAGTAGGTATTATCAAAATTTAGAATTCGTCATTTAAGTAATCATTTATATTATAATAAGCTTTATCAATTAGGATTTTTTGCTCAGTTAGATGGATAATCTTGCCCGAGGACAGAGATGAGGTCAAACTAACTACTTAAAAATAAATCTAGCTTTTTGTTATGGCAACGCTAGCGTCTATGTCACTTTTCACCATTTTCACCCTTAGGAGTAGAATTTCCAAGATTTCTTTAAAAGAACACATTACCGTTATAAAAATAACCTAAAAATTTCAAGTTACAATCCGAGAATTTTTTATGTGGGACGAAAATCTGTGGGCCGAACCAAGAATAAACCTACATCGTGGGTGGCTGACTTGTGATTTAAAACATTTAATTTTGCTACAGCTTTTGATTTGATAGATGAATTCATGAATTGATAGGTACTCAAAAAGACACATTCAAAATACAAAAAAATATATATAAAATGAAAAGACACACACAATTTTCAAACTGTAATCGTGACCGTGTGTTAATTTTCTCGCGGTTTTCTTTTTTTGCAATCTGTGGAAGTGATTTTGTAAAAGGGGACGGAAGTGCGTAACAAGCGTGCGTTTGGTTTGCCCAATAGCTCACGGTGTCTTATAACCTAAGTGAGTTGTCTGGTGTTACATCAGATTCGTATAAACTTTTTTTTTTATTATGGCTATTTCGTAAGAAGTTCAAAATTTTAACTACATTATTTCTGAAATTGAACCCTCAATTTACAAACTTTTTCACGTCAACGATACAAATTGTTATATCTAAAGAGTAAAACATCCTAAATATGACTGAATGGTACAAAACAATAACAATTACAGTCGCAATGAATAACTTTGCATTGAACAAACGCAATTAAAATGTTAATAGAAATGCAAAATCCTCTTGCAAAAACAACAAATCTCTGAAATGATTTGAGGACTTTAGTTCCAGATACAATACATATTTTATTTTATTTATTATAAATAAAATCTTTTAACAAACCTTTCTTTCAAGATTTTATTCAAGTCGCCTAAAGGAATCTGACATTTCTTTAACGACTACCGCCATTTGATGGCAGTCATTTGATGGCAGTAGCCGTATACACACTAGTAAACTAAACAGTCTGCCAATGTGCAGGTTTCCTTAAGATGTGTTCCTTCACCGGAAACAAGTGGTACATACATACATACAATATTATCACGCCTTTTTCCCGTGGGGGTAGGCAGAGACTAGCGATTTCCACTTGCTACGATCTTTACAGATCTCTCTTGCTTCCTCTACACTCATCACTCTCTTCATACATGCTCTCCGGTTATGGGTGCTCCTAAAATCTTCCTTTTTAAGGAGGTCCGCAATCTGGTCGGAGTGCGTTCTACGAGGTCGACCCTGACCAACTCTTCCATTCACTTCTGCTTTATAAATACCTTTCGTCAATCTCTTTTCATCCATCCTCTCAACATGCCCAAACCATCTTAACATTCCTTTTTCAATTTTGGTCACTACATCCTCTTTCATTCCACACATTTCTCTGACATCAATATTTCTAATACGATCTTTCAAACTTACACCACACATGCTTCTTAATGCTCTCATTTCAACCGCATTCACTCTACATTCATTATGTTTCTGCCATAGCCAACTTTCTCTACCATACATAAGAGTAGGCATTAACACTCCCTGATGAACAGCCCGACGAGCATTCTTGGACACTTTTCTGCTGTTCATAAAGGAATGTAATGCCCCATTCACTCGGTTTCCAGCAGCCACTCTTCTTTCAATGTCACCCTCGTGCTTGCCATCTCTTGTGAACATACAACCTAAATATACGAATTCATTCACTTGTTCTTCATTCTCTCCATTTATACCAATTTCGCATTTTGTAACACTCTCGTCTCTTTCAAAAACCATTACTTTCGTCTTGCTTACATTCACTTTCATACCCTTACATTCAAATGAGTCATTCATAACTGTCAAAGCAAGTGGTGGTCGATGAAAACTACCATACATGAGTCAGATTGGTGTATAAACTCATGTAGCACGGGTAGGATTTGAGCCCTAGTCATATCTGACCTCAGGTGGTCCACTCGATCACTACCGCTTCAAACACAAACCTTAAGACTTATACAAATACAAATTGTAACAATAAATACAATAATTTGGTTCCAATGTAATTCGTAAGTACCTGTTACTCCAGTCCTTTTGAAAATGCCGCTATTGTGACTCTAACAAGAAGAAACCCTCTGAAGCGCTGAAGGTACACCCTGAAGTGCAAAAAGTACAAATGGTTCAATGCTTCGTTACGCGTGAAAGTTCCACGCTAGGGGCGGTAAATGAGGTTCCGTATTCGTCTTCGTAAATCTCACCCGTTTAGTTCCAAATTCTTTACTAATCCTAGTTTTGCATTCTCAACATATTATTCTTAACTATTTCAACGTTTTGTTGAGATATTTCTAGTAGTGCTCCGCGATTTTGGTATCGTGAAAATTTTGTTTTGCAAGACATCCTATGGGCTTTCATGTAGCATTTATATAAGTGTCATCGTCAGTAGATATTGTAATATCCCCACTACTGGGGCACTGGCCTTATGGATGGATAAGGACGATGGCTTTCTAACAGGAACGAAATTTTTTAATTCGACTGGCAGATTCAGAGGTTAGCGCTTTTGTAATAAAAATCTATAGATTTTTAATATAGATTTTCATACATATAAGTTAAGTAAAAAAAAATGGTGTGTAATCAGTCCACCCGGCAAAAATATTAAATTCATCATGGCAAAGTCCCTTGGTCGACTCGAGTCGAATTCACCCAAAGCTGGGGTGACTGATCAGATAAGTCTCATTCAGCACGATTATTATAAAGTGTTCAGCGTAACTAAAAAAGTTTTCACTTTAAAAACAGGTGGAAAAAGGAATCTAAAAAGGGATGAGCAGGGAAAGAATATATGAAACAGGTCGTTGAAAGGCGTCAGCGCTTTGAGTGGGGCAATTAACTGACATAGGAAATCCGCTGCAACTTCTCACCTCACCTTTTTTTGTGCAGTCTTAGGGACAGTCCACCGAAACGGAGAAAATAAACGTTTTTAACAACTAATAGAATTTTGTTATTTAAAATTTGAATTTCGTTAATGAGATCCGATTGGTGGTTAAAACACATCTCCTCTGCTCTTGTGCAAACTGAACCTGATCTGACGATCTATTACAATAGGTATAGAAAGCTATGGATTAACCGGAATTAGGATTTTTTCCTCAATTGAGTTTGTGACATTGATTTTTGAGTGAACTCTACTCAATTCCGAGGCTTTATTTTCCTATCTCTGCGAACTTAGCAATTTTGTTGGGTACCTATTAAAAGGACAAAGTTCTATATCAGGATTAATTCTACCCTTGTAGGTACCGAAGTTTTATTCAGTTTAAATATTGAACTACCATCTTTTATCACACTTATAATTACCAAATTTATATCTATACAAAAATCTCTGGAACCAGTTGAGTTTGAAAAATTATTTCCGTAGTTCATGAAATCTATACAGAAAAATTTTCCTTTCGCAATTCGAATTTGTATTTTAGTAAATAAATAAACTTATCCAAAAAAATATGTAGAACTTGATGAAAAAAAAAGTAGCAACAACGAACTTCATGAAAACTAATCCAATAAACAATCAAGTGTATTGCCAGCTGGAACGGTCGGTTTCCAGAAATTGCAGCCAGTGTTGCCAGCTTTCAATGGAAGTAATGAACTTCAACATTCGCCGCACGGCTTCGCTTGTTTCAGATGCGGAACTTTTGTGCGCCAGCGCTCAGAGTAGGTTAAGTTACAGAGCACAAATCAAATCATTATTCCTTCTCGTATGTATACAGGTATTTGTTTACAAAATAATAGTAACAATTAAGAGTGGGCGGGCGCTGCAATGGGAGAAGGGCTATATAATACTTATAGGGTGTATACATTTATAATATCAACATTTCATCAAGCTCATGTTATTGTCATGTGTTTGTTATATTTTATCATTCTTATCTCATCACACATGGCTCATTTACCTAATCATTTTATAATATTTTTATTTAAGTATAGGATTTTGTCCGCTACTTTGTACGGGTGGAATTAATCAAGTAATATGAAGTCCGCTTGGAAATTGTTAATATCTCAGGTTTTAACTTACTTGCTTACTTATCTTACATATCTTAGGCTTTGTGTTGTTTTTACTCCCATGGTGACTGTGAAATTGAATTTGTTTACGGTTGTACATAATGTAACCAGCTAGTTACACCAGATAGTCGGGGCTGTGAATTTTCATTTGTATGGAGGTGGTCACATTAAATCCTACGATGGTGATTTTTATAAACTACATAGATTATGATATTACAACTGCAAATTTAAGTGTAAAAAAAAAATCACCACCGCCGTTTTTTTTTAAACGCTATTATAAAACTCATATTGTTATAACTCTCAAGCAAAAAATCCTACCAGGGTGATTTTTTGTTACATGTTTCCTTACGAATAATAAAAGCTTAATTTAAAAAATCACCAATAAATAACAATCCGAAATGGATTTTTTAATGAGTTGTAATTTTTATACTTTAAAAACATCCTGTACAAAAACAAAAAATCCAGCAATGGTGACTTTTATATATTATTCGTATACTATTGTAATGAACAATATCCTCAATTTTTATAAGGGTGACTACAACCGTTTTTTTTTTATTAACTTTTAATTTTTTTTTTTTATTCTACAGTCGAGAAAATTGTATATTCGTACGTTACGTGAATTATTCAATCTTAATTTTAAAAAACGACTCATGTTTATGAACCCAATTTCCTGTAATTAAATAAAAACCATATTAACATTTATAACGTTAAAAATACATTTTATGACTAGAAAGCCTTATTATAAACCGGCCAACTTTTATTTACAGGTAAATGAAGTCTTATTAATTAATTGTGAACAGTAATCTCTATTGTAAACTTTTTTGTTTACGAGCAATTCAGTATAGTTTATTTACCCCTCAAATTTCATATCGGATCATCAAAATTCTTTTTTTTTATATAAGGATGTCTAAAAACATCAAAATAATGTTAAGTATAAGAATCATGGTTGTAGGAATTTGTCGGTAAAAAAAATTTAAATGCCCCGCCTAAGATAGAAATTCACGCGGGTGGAGCTGCGGGCAAAAGCTATGTAGTTTATAATAAAGCTTGTTTGAATGCGCTAATCCCTAGAATTACCGAATCGATTTGAAAAATTATTTCTGTCTTCGTTAGCCACATGAAGAAGAAGGAAGGATGAGGAAGGGTTTAACGATATAACTACTTGGATTTTTTAGACCATTTTGTTACATTGTTTTTCTAACAATATAACAAAATGGATACCCAGAGATGGGTTTACGGCTGGAAGAAACGTTTACCGACCGTTTAGACAAAACATAGTGATTCTAATACCAAAATAACAACTAATGTATTTTACATATCTCTTGCTCTGTAAGTACACCCTTACACCCCTGAATGCCGGGGTGTATGACTATCATTACAGCATAGGTTTTGGAATTTGAAAAAAGAACTGTCATACTCATACTGCACGAAGAATATTTTTAAAATGTTAATATTTTTTTTTCTCGGTATCGATTAATTACTCGAATCGGAATCTAGACAATTTATTTTAATTAAATACACATTTTTTCTTCTTAATAAATGTTCATTGAAACCTGCTGTCTTGTTGTTTACTTACCTCACAATCGATATGTAAAGCAGAGTATTTATCTCGGGCGTAAGCATCAATTGCATACTCGGGTTAATTAGCGCCTTCGCTTCGCTCAGGCGCCAAAAACCTTGTATGCAATTGATGTCATACAGCCCTTGGTTAATAATCTACTTTCCTAATATAGAACCCTTCCTCTATTGTCTCTCGATTCCCAAATTTCCCACGGTATAAGAACACCGAGCAGCTAGTTTCAGAACAAAATAGAATAAAGTTAGTTGAACAGTAAAGTAACAACATTTAGTGCTAACTGCTAACTGAGTAATACGATTTGTGAGTGAGACTCAACTTTGACTTTCATTTCATCTCTGAAGATCGATAAACGTTTGAAAGACGACCTCCGTGGCGCAGTGATAAACCTTGTCTCTGAATCAAGGGGTCCCGAGTTCGATCCCTGGTCAGGTAAGATGGAAAATGATCTTTTTCAGATTGACCTGGGTCTTGGATGTTTATCGATATATGTGTTTGTAATAGAATATAGTATCGTTGAGTTAGCATCCCTTAACACAAGTCTGGAACTTTGGGGCTAGCTCAGTGTGATTTATAGTTTTATCAATCAATCAATCAATCACTTTATTTGTAAAACATAGGTAAGTATAGGCTCACATGCAGGTTACAAAAATACAATATCACTATGTTTTGCCGGTAACAGCATACAAATATTGAATAAATTAGATTACAGATTACATGTCAAGAATTATTATCGTATTGTATTATCATTTAAGAAGTCATTTATTGAATAAAAGCATTTGTCAATTAACAAATCAAATAATTGCTTTTTGAACGTTTTTACGTCAAGCATTTTTAGTGTGTAGTTTTATACAACAGTAGTGTAATTTTATTATAAACTAGCTTTTTAGCGCGACCATATTCCCGTGGGAATATCGGGAAAACTTCTCAAAGAACCTCCATGGCAAATTTCAGCTCGCTACGCCAACACTTTTAGTCTGTTAATCACTGTAGTGTTCATGTCAAAGTGACATTACGTCAAAGTGACATTATGTCAGCCTCCCCACTACTTCCTTATAAAATGGGCCGTTGCACCGGCAGTATGCTCGGATACGTCGAGGTGTGCGGACCACTGCTGAGTGACTATCTATTATGTGTGTGTGAAGGTTAGTTAATGTATACGGTGGAACATCAGTTAGTCGGTATACGGTAGTACATTGCGTGCGGAGGCGGGGCGCGCAACATAGCCGTATGAGGTACACTACAGTCACTCAACAGTAACGGTAGAATTTACTGTACCTGATAATAGAAGGGGCAGAATTAAATTAAACGTCAGTGCTTGGGAGCGGTCAAACCAATACTATATAATCCCAATTTCTCTACACTATTTGTTTACATTATAATTTTAGGGCTGTGACACAGGCACAGCTATCACATTGATGATTGTATACTACATCCAGAACTTTACCGCACTGCCTTACAACAGAGAAGTCAAGCCAAAACAGGAAGCCACTTTTGCATACTCGTTCATCCCTAACGAAGCCTTTGCGGGGAGACCTTTCGGATTAAATGTACAGTTGAACTACAGGGATGCCAGCGGGAACTTCTATCAGGAGGTAGTGTACAACCAGACAGTGAACATCATAGAAGTGTCCGAAGGCTTAGACGGAGAGACATTCTTCCTGTGTTCCTGGGTGCTGCCTGTGTGCTGGCACTGGTACTGGGCCAGCAAGGACTGGCCTCACTGGCACGCCGCCGTGCGCCCAGGTCTACGCCCAAGAGCTGAACTGAGTACTCTTAGAAACTGGAATGGCCAACGGGGTTGATTACGACTGGCTGCCAAGAGCAGTCGTTAACCAACTTAAAAAATATCCAAAAATGCCCGAGCAGTCCCCACGCGCAAGGAAAGCCAAAAGATCAGCTGGTGACGACTAATGCAACGCTTTAGCGTATTGTGTACACCAAACGCTACGCCGAGTGCGATCGAGTGCGTGTGATTTGACTAAAATAAGAACCGACCAAGATACAAAACACCAGAATCCTTGAACTTCTAATTTTAATCTAATATGCCTGCTTTATTCTCTTTTAATGGATACTCATTTCGTTGTACAGTTATAGATGCTAAGTGTGTGATGAGAGTAAATTATGGAACAAACAGTGCGGACAGCTTTGTAACAACGTGTGCGAAAGACATTAATTTAATAAAGATGTTATATTACCTATATATAACAGTCCCTGCAGATTCACTCCCGTTTATTCACAAGATATAGCATTTCCCATTAAATTGGCTCCGTTTGTGAATGCTACTATTGTTGAGATGGATCATGTTTTGTAGTCATTGTTGTACTAATTAGACGCAGAGCCAATTAGGGCTTGCTATACAAATGTAGCTTCTATACCAAACATTTGTGAAGCGTCTAATTGATTTCTCTTTCAGTTTACTGTAACGGAACTTTATGCAAATGTATGTATGAGAACTAAATAATTATCTATGACCAAAGGGCTGGCAGCTTCTTTGGCAAAAGGCTAAGTATTGCCATACAGCTCGGCAATGCAGCGAGCCTTTTGGGCACGTTGCCGTAGGGCTACGTTCTTGAGGGGCTTTACAAATTGTTTTTTTAGTTATTAATTTTAGTTCTAGAATAGGTACCATATAAAATAACTTATAATTGCAATAATAATTTCAATATAATGCTAGAAGAAATTAAATAATGCTTCTTTAGATTTTTTTTCAATGGACCAATCATTAGACTTAAACTGGAGATTCTTGACATAGGCGATGGGCTAGCAACCTGTCACTATATCTAAATCTCCATTAACTTAAATTTGCAATAATAATTTCAAAATAATGCTAGAAGAAATTAAATAATGCTTCTTTAGATTTTTTTTTCAATGGACCAATCATTAGACTTAAACTGGGGATTCTTGACATAGGCGATGGGCTAGCAACCTGTCACTATATCTAAATCTCCATTAACTTAAATTTGCAATAATAATTTCAATATAATGCTAGAAGAAATTAAATAATGCTTCTTTAGATTTTTTTTTCAATGGACCAATCATTAGACTTAAACTGGAGATTCTTGACATAGGCGATGGGCTAGCAACCTGTCACTATATCTAAATCTCCATTAACTTAAATTTGCAATAATAATTTCAATATAATGCTAGAAGAAATTAAATAATGCTTCTTTAGATTTTTTTTCAATGGACCAATCATTAGACTTAAACTGGAGATTCTTGACATAGGCGATGGGCTAGCAACCTGTCACTATATCTAAATCTCCATTAACTTAAATTTGCAATAATAATTTCAATATAATGCTAGAAGAAATTAAATAATGCTTCTTTAGATTTTTTCAATGGACCAATCATTAGACTTAAACTGGAGATTCTTGACATAGGCGATGGGCTAGCAACCTGTCACTATATCTAAATCTCCATTAACTTAAATTTGCAATAATAATTTCAATATAATGCTAGAAGAAATTAAATAATGCTTCTTTAGATTTTTTCAATGGACCAATCATTATACTTAAACTGGAGATTCTTGACATAGGCGATGGGCTAGCAACCTGTCACTATATCTAAATCTCCATTAACTTAAATTTGCAATAATAATTTCAATATAATGCTAGAAGAAATTAAATAATGCTTCTTTAAATTTTTTTTTCAATGGACCAATCATTAGACTTAAACTGGAGATTCTTGACATAGGCGATGGGCTAGCAACCTGTCACTATATCTAAATCTCCATTAACTTAAATTTGCAATAATAATTTCAATATAATGCTAGAAGAAATTAAATAATGCTTCTTTAATTTTTTTTTTCAATGGACCAATCATTAGACTTAAACTGGAGATTCTTGACATAGGCGATGGGCTAGCAACCTGTCACTATATCTAAATCTCCATTCCACCACTCAGCTAAGCGTGGCCTTCGAGCCTCACGACTCTTGGTTCTGTCTGCCCCGTAAAGGATAAAGACGTTATTCTATATCTCTATCAATCATTGTGTCTAAGCATAAATTTAGAAAAAAATTATATTAGAAAAATTCTTTATGTTGATGACGACAAAAAGTAAGGAGCTAAATAGACGAAAATTAGTCCAGGAACTAAATAGTTTTAGTTATCGATGAGAACAAATAGTTGGGCCGTTTCAGTTGATCGGTTTAGTTTGTCTATCTAGGCTCAATCTAAATCTTTGCTCACAAAAAGAGCTATAAATATTATTTTATCTATTAATAAAATTTTGTGGACTGTCCTTACCCGTGCGCGCTGATCACTGATCAGTCCAGAACAGAGATGGGTGTACGCCGGGAAGAATCGGTTCCTGCTTGTTTGTTTCTGGACGTAAGTCCATCTATATATGGGTTTACGTCGGGCGAAAACCTTTTCTTCCTGTTTTTTCCCGGGCAAAAATAAATCTCTGGTTCAGAAATGCAATGAAGTGTACCATTCCGAGCAACCGGCAGTCAAATTTCATAAGTATAATATAATAAACCTTTTCGAGCCTTCCTCGGCTTTATCTCATTTAGGATCCCGTGTACCAAAGAGACCCAAAGGTCCTATTTGCAAGCATTTATAATCTTTTCAGATGAGTGAGGGTTGCTTGAGATTTAATTATGTGATTTTTCACACGAGGATGGGTTGAAAAATAACAGGTTAAAGTTGGGACGTCAGGATATGACTACGTGTATTATGTTTTATTTTGTTGAAACGAAGCTTTAGACGATTATGTTCAGAGTATTTCATAATACTTATTATAATTAAATGTTATGATAATATGATAACAAAGATATTGGAAATACGACTATTATAAGTATAAAACACATTAGATTGAAGAGCAGAAATATTATACGATTGTCTAAAATATAACGGAAAAATTTATAAGCCAATTTGCAAGAGTCCTGGGAAGGCGAAATTTCATAATTCATAATACAGCATGACTCTACTGATAGTGTCAAGTAGTATGCCTAAGGAAAGAAATAAATAATTCAGGCATTAAAATACTTACCTAATATTCATTTTACTATTTTATAACCAAACGCCTATAGATCATACACAAAAAAATAATCCAAGACATCATTTAATAAAATTATATTTAACGTTCATTTTCCTAAATAAAAATATAAGTAATTACTTGACCCTAAAAAAAGAACCAACATAATCTATTGAAACCCTGCAAAAACCGCCAGAGAAAAAATACCGTCCCAAAAATTGAGTAGAATATTTATTGTCAAAAAAGAAACTAATCCAAGTATCGAAAAAGTTATTATTATAAGAGTTGCAATCTTTCCTTAGAGTTTAAAGTGAACCCTTGATATCGCGCGACTCGAGATTACATCGCCGTCTATTGCATCGCAGGGTTGACACTTATTAAAAACTTAAACAATAAATTTAAATTTTATAAATCTTTGTCGAATTAGAAACTTTATTCAAACAGTATTGTGGAACTTCTTAAAAAAAATCGGGTGGGGCTGTGTCGGTGCACACGGCTTACGGCGCTTTTAAATATTGAAATAATGATTAACTTCGTTCTAAATACATATTTTATTGTTTTTTGGACAAAAAAGAAATTTGAAAAAAGTGTTTTTGATGTTGTTGGCACGTAATTAAGGTCAACTTTTTTTCATAAATTAACGAGATTTATCAGTGAATCGTTATCGAAATCACATTTTAGAATGATGGAAGCTTTCGGTGCAACAAATTGAAGCATTGGGTCCATAGAGTTACTATGGACCGCACATTGTTGCATCCCATGTTTCATTTACTACTACTTGTCAAAGGTTACAATTTATAAAATATTCAATGATAATTCAGTTAAAACAGATTGCAATAATTTACAATACAGTACGTATTTTGAAAATAAACTTTGAAATTGAACAAGGCTCTTACTTTTCACAAAACATTTTTTGTTCACTTAACTCGACATTCCCAAGTCTCAAGTACATATCTTTGCATTAGTCTGACCATAAAAAAATTCGAAACCCCGCCAGCCCTATAAGCAAACGAATTTATTTACAATTTTCCTTATGAAATACTTTGAACGTTCTATGAGAATTTATTGAGGGACTTCTTAGAAGTAATAGAAGTTTCAACATGGCAGACTGAAGCACAGTTGAAGATATTTTGATTCGGATTCATATATTTTTAACTCCTTATCGACAAGATTTGTTTCTGAAAAGTATTTTACTTTCAGAATTATGAGAAATGGTTATTTTTCAAGATATCTTTGTTTTTGAATTAATCTTCGAAATATGATTTTAAAGTTAATCAGCTTTTAGGTGCTAATTTTCACATTTTTTTTTAGAAATTTCTTTGTAACAGTAAACTTATTTCTTTAAAAACAGAAACTCACTGCACTGATAGTTGCCCAAGGCGTGCAGTGAGCTATAGTTACATTAGTAAATTGATAGGTAATGTACACAAACATCACAGCAAACATCATGACAGCTGATTTGTATTATAACATGTAGCCAACTATAATAATAATAATGTGTACAACTCAAGATAATGTAAATACTCGTAATTTATTTAAATTGTCAATTCTGACTTCCATAAGTGCCAGAAATTATCGCGTTTAAACATACAAACTCTATATTATAGTATAGATAAGTAAAATTATATATCAATAGGCCGAAATAATGTCGTATGCATGTGCTGCGCATATAGTTATTCAAACGTACATTTGGACTACCGCCAACTCGATTTGCAGTGTGCATCATAGGAGATAGAATCATTTTATAACTTCCTCGCGAATATAGGGGTTTCGTTTGATATCACGTAAAATGGAAAAAGGATTTCATATAGAATATATTGAACTATAAAACTAGCAAACCGCCTTTTCTTATAAGAAAAAATTACATATGTAAGTGATAGTGAAACAAATGATATTCTAAATTATCCTTTCTATTTATAAAATCTTCAATGATGTAAAGAAATTTTAAAACTACTAACGTTGTCTCGTCGTCACGTCTTTGGTTTTATATTTTTTATTGTACAGCCCGATAAAGGTCATAAAACTTTGGGACCAATGGCTTTGGGACCAAAACGAAGCGTAAAACTAAACCCTATTTAGGTTTTCGTATCGCTAATAGCAATTTTACAGTCATTGATAAAAACGTACGTGATTTCGCTTGGGCGTTGACTGAATAAGAAAGTTGGTCTTTAGTCGAGTTTTACGATATTCTGCACCTATTCGATGTTATGGGTTATAAAACTGTGTATAATGGACTTTTTTCTGAATATAGTAATGTATTTGCTGTACAATAAATTTTTTGATCATGTCGTAAATTTATTTCCTTTGAAAAAAAAACTAATTTGATAATGAATGTAGGGAACATTCATTGCCAAATTAGTTTTTATTTTCGACTTTTAAATAATTTAGAATACGGGACACATTTTATATTTTGTGAGAATGAGTTATTTAATTAATATTTTTTTTGGTCTTAAAATTTACAGTAAAATTTTAGTTGCAATAATTAGTATTTCAGTGCTTAATTTGTTTTTCCAGAGTTTTAGGGTAATTATTTTCAGGTTTATTCCCAAGAAAAACCCAAAGTTTTTTAAACAAAGGAAATTATTACTCAATTTCGTGCTATATTCCATTGCCAAGTTATGTTCCCGGTCAGCATTATAAAGATGACCCGGCCGGGTCAATATTTCAACCCAGGCCGTTGAGTTTTAGTGCCGCGCGATCACACGCGACATTCTATGGAAAGATAGACAAAGCTATGAACAAATAGACAGGGCAATACTTTGCAATTTATTTATTTTTATTTATTTAACTTCTTTACAAAAAACATGTAAATGACGGACTTAGAGCCGGAGGCTTTTTCTACCATTTATTGACGTTTATGGGTATAAGTCGCGTCCCAGGTCTTCATTCTCTTGGAGGACCTGAATGAAGCCAACAATAGGGCGGTGGAAGTAGCCAAATATTGGTCGAAAAAAATCAAATTTTGCCATTTTGACTCGAGATGATGATGATGATTCTCGTGGTAACTTCAGGATATTCTCAAGCATCTAAATAAATGAACGTTTTATATAACACCTTAACACAAATGTCTCTACGATATTCGAGATTGGGGCATTTTTCTTTTTCCTTTTTGAGACTTTTTTTTATTCGTGACCCTTATGTACATAAATATGCTTCCAGGACCGTGGTCTCGGTCTCAAACAAGTCCGT
Source organism: Ephestia elutella (assembly GCA_018467065.1). Classification (NCBI taxonomy): domain Eukaryota; kingdom Metazoa; phylum Arthropoda; class Insecta; order Lepidoptera; family Pyralidae; genus Ephestia; species Ephestia elutella. The sequence goes on along the minus strand of CM031571.1, from coordinate 16,799,176 downwards.
AATCCCTTCCAAAAGGAAATGATCTTGTCACAACCATTTCTTTGTAACTCTATGTATGATACCTCCAGTGTGTCCCAACGGAGTAACTTTATAGTATGGAACTTTGCGGGACATTTACCACAAAATGAACGTAAAGACGGGCCAAAACAAGTTATTACGATGATTATTGGGTAAAACCTAAAATAAAACTGGTTTAAACCGGTGTTTACGTAGTGAAACTACGTTTTTATTACGTGGGCTTTTGGAAAAATGTCGTAGATAGAGTTTAGATGGTCTTTTTTTAAGTAAAAAACCTGGGTTTTAGCGTGGACGAAAATTCTTTTTGGGACATTTTTTAAGATGAAATAAAAAAAGAGGAAAGAAAAAAAAGACTTTCTTCAAAAGAGTTCTCACTCTTTTGAAGAAAGTCTTTTTTTTCTGATGACCAGACAGACAGAAAGAAGAAGCTGAATAAAATGACTTTTATTTAACTAGGCAAATGAAAAATTCAATAATATATAAGATGAAATACCTAACTGGTTGGAATATTTATTATTATTATAAAAGCCTTGATTAAGTCTATGTGTAATCAATTTTGAAAGTAAAATTTAATATAAAAGGGTACGGATTAACTTGAATTAATCCGTACTATTATATATATTATATATTCTGCAAACTATTGCTTGAAGAAGCTTGCTTGGACTTGTACAAGTTTGACAGATAGAACATTTAGTCAAAATGGGGTAAAAAATACAACGTGTAACTTTGCCGTTCTTCTAATAAATTACGGGCGAAATGGAAGTTCAATCAGATTTTTTTTTTAATAACAAGCATGAGCCCGTACTTTGTTTCCACGGGAATTTCGGAAAATGCTCTCTTAATGCTCCTCTACACTCCCTAAGGAACCTACATGCCAAATTTAAGTTTCCAATCTCCTGTGGTTTTGGCTGTGCGTTGTCTGTCCGATTGAGCTGAATTTTTGTACACACCTTTAGTTTGGATGACAATGCATAAAAGCTTTTTTTAAAAGTTATTTTACTATTAATCTATACATATAATAAAACAGAAAAAATATTTTGTCTGTACATTTAGTATTTTTGACTGAAATGGATAGAGGGACACCTAAAAAGAATAATAGAAAGCAAAAAAAAATTTTTGGAATTTCTTGTCTGTCTGTCTGTCTGTCTGTCTGTATGTCTGTCTGTATGTATGATCACGCTAATCTCCGAAAGTACTGAACCGATTTTAATGAAACTTTTTGTTGTGTAGCTATTAAGCCTAGGCAACATTTAGGCTATAATTGATTTTGAAAACTGGAACTTAAACTATAAGAAATATGGAAATGGTGCCTTAACAAAAGTCGTTCAACCTGATGAGCATTTTCTGCTGACGTATAAAAATCGAAGATCTGGAACATCTGACGAAGAACTGCAAGAGACCAGCTACACTATAACATATATGGAAATGGCGCCTTAGTAAAAGTCGTTCATACTGATGAGCATTTTCTGCTGACGTATAAAAATTGACGATATGGAACATCTGATGAAAAGCTCCAAGAGACCAGCTACACTAACATATATGGAAATGACGCCTTAGCAAAACTTGATTAATCTGATAAACATTTTCTGTAGACGTATAAAAATTTAAAATCCGAAACATTTGAAACAGTTTGGAACACAAAAAGATTTTTCATCTAAGCGAAACTCACGCGGGCGAAGCCGTGGGCGACAGCTAGTTTATTATAAACCTATATTAGTATTTATCGGTAAAATAAACGCGGGAACCAGAATTTTCCGAGTCGATGAGCATCGGTGATGAACAGGGTTCCGATGCGAGCTTACTTTTAGGGATCTTTTCGAGGGGAACCCTAATATAATAATGATGAATAAAAATAATAGTATATTTATGTTCAATGGTACATAAATTACATTTATCTATATGTGCATCATTTGTTTATATGCGCCTTAGATTCATGCTATTCATTATAGTTAGAAGTTTATTTCACAAATGTAGAATGCCATCTACTTTTTATCCATTGGTGAATGAACACGAAATAAATTTACAGAGAAATTAGAAAAAAACTACAAAATTTGTATACGGAATATCGCAAGTTAAATGTTCGATGCAATTTATTGTACAATTTTCCGGGGAAAACAAAATTGTATTCCATTTAAGGACTGAACACATTCATATCATTTGAATTTATATTTAAGCAATGTCAAATGTCAATATTATGATCTTTCAATATAATTATAATTATAGATACAGTTTTACAGTACATGGAATGGAATGAAGAGGAATTATCCTAAATATTGAGCATACATACATACATAATTTCACGCCTTTTTCCCATGGGGGTAGGCAGAGACTAGCGGTTTCCACTTGCTACGATCCTTTAATATTAGGCTATTAATCCTAACTAATATTTAAATGCGAAAGTGAGTTTGTCTGTTTGTTGGTTTGTTTTTTACCTCTTCACGCTTTATCTACTGAATAAATATTCCTGAAATTTTGCATACACATAGCTGAAAGTACGGAGAAGAACATAGGGTACCTTTCATCTGTTGCACAAGCACTGTTCCCGTGAGAAATTCACGCGGGCGAAGCCGCGGGCGAAAGCTAGTAAATCATAAATCAACATAAATAAAACTCTTCCGTCACTGACTGAGTGACTAACAGTTCACAGACGAAACTACTGGGCTTAGAAAGCTGAATTTGTTCCTTGGATAGTGTAGGGGAGCACTAAAAGCGGATTTCCCGAAATTCCTTCGGGAGCAGGAAAAGGCAGATTTTTATGAAACTAAATGAAAATGGTCTTATTTAAATAGGCTTAAAAATAGTACTTTCAAATCGTCTTACAGATAGTTAGTTGACATCAGAAAATTACTTAAAGCTAAGGTTAGGTACTACCGCCTTCAAAGCGCTAGTGAAGTCGCTGAAAAAGCTGGTGTTTCTATATAAATACTATTACGAATAACTTTAATCAATAAAAAAAAAAATCAATTTAAAAAATGCAAACTGTTTCAAAGATGATAAATTTTAATAAGATAAAATGTCAAATCTTTTATATAGTGTGTGCCTAGGAAATGCAAACTAATTCAAAGATTATAAAATGTCAAATCTTTTATATAGTGCATGCCTAGCTTTCAAACTAATTCAAAGATGATAAAATGTCAAATCTTTTATATAGTGTGTGTGCCTAGCTTTATTTTGCTTGCGTCTTGCCCCATCCGTTAACTTTTCATATGTTTTTTTTATTTTATCGTGAGGGTGAAATTGGGGTGCGAAAAATGAGCAAGAGTTAAATTTCGCAGCTACCCATTTTTCGCTCCTAATGTATTTTCTGGTTTCTTTTTCTTTTCGTTTTTGTTTTATGAACTTAATCCTTACAATGAGTTTTGTGAAAACATTGAAACGGTCGAGTTTGTTCGGTTGAGTTTGTTTGATGTTTCAGATTTGTTTGTTTTCAACATTAAATAGGTTATGTATGTATTCCATTCTATTTCTACACAAATTTTATGTAACTGAAGAATTTGTTTTATTGATTACGCTAATCTCTGGAACTATCAGTCCGAATTAAAAATTCTCCTGAATTTTGGCATTCGTTCATTTCGAAATGGCAAAAATTAGATTTTTTTCGACCAGTATTTGGCCACTACCACCACCCTATCGCTTCATTCAGGTCGTCCAAGGTACAGGAGGAAGGGCAGTTGGGGCAGGTTAAAAGATGAGCCATGGATCGGACGGCTCCACAGTCACAAAGGCTATCAGACGTACTCGTCTACCCGGTAATGACTATAATTTTGGCATAAGAAAGAAAGTCGCTATCCAGAGTGCCGAAATTCTTACGAAAGCGAAGCCAGTATTAATTCTTCCTCATTTTGCAAGTCCTATAAACTACATTGCTGTTTTTATGTGTCACTGTATTTTTTTAGAAAATACTATCGAGTCCAATGAGCCAATCAGAGTAGTAGTGTCATGGGAAAAATTGAATTTCCCTGAATGATCTATCTACCTATAGTGCCAAACCCCTTACTTTAACTTCTTGGGGAAGACCTCTGTATCGGTGGAGAGTAGGGCGTGTTTCCATTTCTTACAGCCTAGGCCACTGAAAGCTGCCTCCTCCCGGCCTAGGGTAAGAAATTTCCCGGGAAATGGGTTATTTATATCATTTAAGTAGGTAATAAAAAACAAAAGCTGAACTGATGGCTGATCGCTATCAACATGAGAACCCGTTCGGGGGGGGATAGCCAAAACCCCCTAGTCTATGCCTAGAAACATGAAATTTTTCACAAAGATCCCAGCATGCTCAGCAGCATGCAGCATGTATCGTAAGTGAACACTAAGAAAGGAAAATCGTAAATCTCCACCCCAAAAGGAATTAAATGATGGAAAAAACGAAACTCCACCTCAGCCGCAGCCGAGGAAAAAGCTTAGTCAAAAAAATAAATCTTAACAATCAAGTTACTAAAAACGAAACGGATACTTCAGAAAAACTTCTTGTTAGAACAAGCTGAAGGGGAGAATAAAGTCTGGTTAAGTTTAAACATAGTTAGCGAAACGTAAATTGTTACGTTTAATTAGATTTCCCGATGTCTTTGGTCTTCTATTTCTTTGAGGGAAAGCCACGTCTCGGTTTCCGACCTTTTGATCTCATTAAAATCTGGAGGATTGCATGGGATAATAGCGCGGCTCGGAATTTCGATGACGTCATTAGTTATAAAGAGCAACCTGATATGGTGTGCATAATTTTTACTGCTATACTACGAGGGGTCTTTATAGGGCCAATTTTTTTCTCTAAATATTTTGGGCTATTTTTCATAGGACCAATAAAAGCCAAAATCATTTTTTTTGTAGAAGTTTTTGTGTTTCTGTCTGTCTGTATGTTTGTATGCGCATCACGCAATAAATACTGGACCTCAAATTTGATGCGGTTTTCACTGTTGTATTATAGAAGTCTGGCGTTGGTTTTATTTTTGATACACTGCTTAGAACCAAGAAGCTTAAATATAAACAATAGCAATAGTGAAAATACACTACGCGTAAACGAAATCACGGGCACGTGCTAGTTTGAAATAAAAATCATCCTTTCATACTTTTTAGAGTACAATTTTTCAGAAGTCGAGTTTTACTTTTCTATAAGATTTAATATATATTATATTTTTTATATAATAAAACAGTAAAAATATTTTGTCTGTACATTTAATATTTTTGACTGAAATGGATAGAGGGAGACCTAAAAAGAACAATAGAAAGCAAAAAAATTTTTTTGGAATTTCTTGTCTGTCTGTCTGTCTGTCTGTCTGTATGTATGTACGGGGCGTTTCCACGCAAACTACTGGACGGATTTGAATGAAACTTTTTTGTTGTATAGCTATTAAGCCTGGGCAACATATAGGCTATAATTCATTTTGAAAACTGGAGCACCTGATGAAGAACCATGGAACGGAACAGCTAAACTATAAGTAATATGGAAATGGTGCCTTAACAAAAATCGTTCAACCTGATGGGGCATTTTCTGCCGACGTATAAAAATTGAAGATCTGGAACATCTGATGAAAAGCTCCAAGAGACCCAGCTACACTATATTACATATATATGGAAATGGCGCCATGTTTAGCAAAAATCGTTCAACCTCGATGAGCATTTTCTGCTGACGTATAAAAAAATTGAAGATCTGGAACATCTGATGAAAAGCTCCAAGAGAGATTTTTCACGGGTCTAAGCAGCAGAAACTCACGCGGGCGATTAAGCCGCGGGCGACAGGCTAGTATGATATATATAAATGCGTTTATTATCCAAATATGCTACAACATAAGTATTAAGTACGTTGCGTTTTCCAAACTAGAAAAACCCTGTATCTCTTGGCAACCTGGACTGTGTCCTGAAGTTGTCATAAATAAAATATTGTGTAATTTATAAACAGTAGCAAAAACTACTGCATATTTTACATTGCAACTAAAAAAAGAATAAAAAAGTCAAACCACTAGGTTGCATCAAGCTCTACAAACACGTTACAGAGCTAACCGCAACTCGAAATGCAACGTTTATCTCCCAGATAAACAGCTTCTTGCTATAATTCACACTATCCGCTAGATTTACTCTGGACCACAGAGTTTGAAATAGAAAATAAAAGTAGAAGTGCCAACTGCTATTTTCTATATGAAAACTAATGAAATGAAATGAAAAAATATTTTTTTTTCCACAACAACAATACATGAATATGTATTGGGAGGCGGACTGGAGCCTAAACTAGGTTGAACCTGTATTTCAGGCCTCCAGGACACCCACCCGCGGCAAGAGAAGTACAGTCTATTGTTGCGTTAGAGATATGTTCTTAACTAAACTTATGTTAAAAATGGCTTTTGCCTGCGTAAATTTCCCACAGGAACATTCTTTTTCAGTAATTCTTACTATAATATATATGCGAAATTTCAGGAAGATTGGTGCAAACAAACAAATACTTTAATAAACAAACAAACTCACTTTCGCATTTATAATATTAGTTAGGACTGGCGACTCGGCCCGGCTTCCCATTAGTGATACATAACGGATTAGTGATTCGCATTAGTGACATGACATATAAGCCAGAAAGATGGCTCTGCCTCCTAAAATAAATTTCCTAGTAAACAGAGAGAACCACATCCAAATCTGTCGCGTTTTCTAAAGGACTTAAAGGCCTAACTGACACAGAGAAAACAGAGTCGCAGGGTGACTTTACCTGTACTCGTAGCTGTGACGCTCACTAAAAACAATTGTACGTCAACAGCAATACGTAATTGAATTCAAATTCAAACGGAAATTCGATTCGAATGATTGTAGTGAGTGAGTGCTGGGAACTACAGAGTTCTAAGTGAATAATGAGGAATTTTCCGAGACCCAAATTTAAAAAAAATAGTCCTAGTTGAATTCATAGGTGGCGCTTAGTAAAAGGCGAGACCATTCAAAAAGCAAAAATGCGCGGGATTGGCATTTAAAAAAAAATTAAACCTAATAAAAAAACATCTAAAAAGTATCAATATTGTGATTTGTGCAACTGTCAAACTGTTATGTGATTTTTTTTCTGCCTCCGGCTGACAATAAGAAGCGCACAATATAGGTACAGCCATTATTACGACTCGGCTTTCAATAAAACGCCATCTGTTGAGACTTTTTAATACTGATTTTTTTTCTTAATTTAGCTGTCAGAAAATCGCTCATTTCTAGCGGCGATAAAACAAATTCAAATTTGCTACTTCTATTGCGTTATGATTCCAAATTCGATGGTCTGGACAAATCGTTCCTTTTTATTTTCTGTGCCATTTCTGCGCTACATCGCTGGAAATACTTCTCTATGAAATGGTTTTATGGAATCTCATTGAATTAAAAAGTTTTATGCAACGTAATAAAATTTATTTGACTCTAGTTATGATATGATATTTTCGACAAACAAGCGTTTTTTACTAGTTTTCGCTCTTGGCTTCGCCCACGTGAATTTTATTTTTATCAATTGCGCCCCAATTTCCAAAATTCCTTTCTTAGTGCTCACTTCCGCCATTAAGTAAAATAAATATCAAGATGTTTAGCGGTTTCTAAAAAACCATTTTGGATCCCATTGTTTAATTTCCTATATGAAGATTTTGTATAACCATGATACGGTATATGCATGGTCTAAGGCTGTATATAATTACTCAGTGCTCGTCAATCCTTGATAATTATAGGTATATTGACATAAGACAAAAAAAAGCGATTTACGATGATCGCCAGCCAGAACCTTTGGCAAGCATATAATTTAGCTACATATATCATTCGATCGCTCTCATGATGTATTTAAGCAGGATTGTGTAAAAGCGAGGTGTTCACCGAACTCGCTAATTCATAGCTACCTCGCTACTGCATAGTCGAGAGTTAAACAGAGTGGGAGGGGGCTATTTAGCACTCAATTCTTTTTTCCAAAAGCCTCCCTAACTTTCTCCACACAAAATGGTTTTGTTAATCCTGCATACCGGTTTACGATAACCTCAAATTTAGACATATTTCTTCTCGATTTTACTATAAACTAAGCTTGGACTGGGGACTTTGTTCCTGTGGGAATTTTGGGAAATCCTCTCTTAGTGCTCCTTTACACTCCCCAAGGAACCTATATACCAAAATTCAGCTTCCTACACCCAGTAGTTTTAGCAATGCGTTATCTGTCAGTCTCTTAGTCAGTAATGGAAGAATTTTATATAGTATTGATAACCTTGTATCAGATTTTTCCAAGCCATAATGACAGAATGTGACTTAGCGACTATCTAGCAATACCGTATGATACACACACAACTGGCTGATATACATATAAAAACATCTTTATCCCTTACGGGGTAGAAAGAGCCAAGAGTCGTGAGACTCGAAGGTCACGCTTAGCTGAATAGTGGGCTACCTGATGGAATGGAGTGACAGGTTGCTAGCCCATCGTCAATGAATGGAGGAACTGGCTGATATGAGTACAAAAAGTAAATTACGAATGCGAATGTAAAATTTCGAACGCTCTGCGCTAGCCAAATAGTAGCGTATGTAATTCCATTCACGTAGGCTCCACGGTTTCGGTTAACTAGGTTTACGTGAGGTTTTACGTGATAATGCCAGGTGAACGTTTTGCATACACTATAAGAATCTTTATCACTATTGAATTTTATTGTAAACTTTAATTAAAAATGAGTATAATCCCGTCATTTTTTAAATAGATTACAAACGTTCATGCGGGTTGCCTAATAGTAAGCAATCACCGAAGTCCATAGACACCAACGACCCTAAAAAGGTCACTATGTGTTGCCATGGGAGAAGTCTACCGTTGCCATTTTTTCTGTTATGTGTATTATATAAATTGTGCAATGACGTTATTCCAAACAAACAAACAAAATTTAGAACACTCTAGTGCAAAGTAGTTTATATGATCGTACGCTTCTAGTATACTACGAATATGTAAAAAGCTGCATTATATTCTACCCTTATTAATTTTCAGACATATTTTTTCTATACTGAAAAAAATACTTTTTGATTCTTTATTAAATGCAATGGCCACTAAAAACATTATTACAAAAATGATTTCAAATTGTTTTCGATTTTTTATTTCCGCCTTATAATTCTAAAAGATAATAACAGTTTTCTTACCATTACCACTACACGAAATTTAGAAAAAAGGTGCCTTCGTATTATAATATATTAAAATAAAATATATTTGTGTAAATTGCTATTTATAATAAAAATTGGCTTACAAAATATCTGCCTGTCTCAAGTCCATCTCATGAGATATAAACCCATGTACATCCAGATGAAAACCGGTCAAGCACACGCCAGTTATTCTGACGTGGGTTCTGAATATTTTTCAAAAGATCTTGCATGTCTGTCGGTATGATATTATGGCTTTTAAGACCATTATGATAATTACTGCCCTTTTTTTGTTTAGAGAATTATTATGATAGTTAATAACAACGTTTAATTACGTATATCTATAGGCTTCAAGCGGCTACTTTTATGTCATTAACAAAAAATATAAAAAAATTAACTTAGTATTTCTAATAAATAAATAAATAAATTTAGTATTTCTAGACATCACATAGCCAATATTACTCGGGATATGCACATACATACACACATCTAGGGATGCGCATGGATGCGGGCAGCGCAGGACCGGTCGTTTTGGAAATCCTTGGGGGAGGCCTTTGTCCAGCAGTAGACGTCTTTCGGCTGAGAGAGAGAAAACACACATCTATATCTGGCAAGGCGATTTTGAAATACCTACGGTGAATTGAAGAAAGTTACGTACATAAGCAAACACTACTAAATATATTACTATGGGCAGAAAATTTATGAAAATCTCTATTCTTAAAACAACAAGAATTTTATTAAAACCTTGTAAGAAATAATATTACTCTACCATAAGCTAGAACCCTAAAAAAACCGTCCGTCCGCACATCTGGTCATTTTTCACCCGGACCTAAACAGTGGAAATCTGACCGGGCGCAATCTCCTCGCCGATTTGTCTTTTTCATATTATTTCCCTGGAGAGAGTCCTTTTTGTTCAGATTTTCTGATAAGTTTCCACTGTGATGATGTAGTGATACATCATTAGCCTGTTTTCTGTATTTTAAGTCTTTAAAAACGCTATAAAATGCTATAGACTCCAATGATATTAAATATACCATTGGAGTCTTCCAATGATGACAAAGATGTCTACAGCATCACAATACCGGAACCGGAATTTTTTAAAGCAGTTTTGAAATATTTCCAAGGAATAAAATCATCAGTGGTTACCTATCACAAACTAGAATTCTTTAGTTACGAATTTGAAAATACCAAAAACGTTTCGTAATTTTTTTATTTTCAATATTTTCATTTGACCGAAATCTCTTATTCCATCCGGTTGAAATTCCGATTTTCGATTGTTATATTTTTGAAAGGTATATGCTTTGTATTGCAACCTAACGTTAAACCGATGATACTATTTCTATATGTTTCATAAAGAAAATAATTATTTAACTTAAAAATTATTTTCCCTATTATTAAAATACAACATGACAAATACCAAATAATTTAAATCATAATTTTGAAATCCAAAATGATTATATATACAGAGTATATACTTTGTAGTTATGTTCTATTTGTGTGTTTGTCATGTTGTGCGGCTTGCCCGCCGCAACCTGAACCTACCTATAGCGCTCTGTCACAAGGTTTTTGTTTTAATAAGTAGGTTTAAACACATTTGTGTTTGTGTGTATTCATGTTGTGCGGCTTGGGCACAGAATTAATATAAGTACTACGTACAGAAAGGAAGCTCCCTGCCTCTCCCGCAATATGGCGTACCCCGCACTTCTACCCCGCCCGTTTGAGTCGAGGGACACTATGAACCGGGGTTAGCAGCTGCGACTGCGAAGCGTACCTCAAGCTACTGTTACGTTTCGCTTTTATAGATAGAGAGAAACGTCGTTTCATTGAAATTAATTATGGTAAGGTACTGCGCAGTTTACCTTTGTTTATCTAGTACAAACCAAGAAGGACGTTTTTATAAACCGAAGGATGAATACAGGTAAGCAAAGTAATTAAAAATATTTCACATCATTAGATATTCATTTTTTCGTTATATGCCATTTTGTGGGTAAATGGGAGCAACATATGAGAATTAAATTTTATTTTCGTGTCTTTGTCGTCGGCTTATCATCCTAATCTGCCATTCTGAATAAATGTTGAGTAAAGTTATTTTCCAGTAAGACGCTGATATCAAACAGCATGGCAGACATAATGGAACGAACGGAGTTGTCACTTTCAACATACAACATTGTCGCGGCAGCGTCTTTAGAAACAATAATTTTGCGGTGACGACCCTAGTTGTTTCACGCACACATTGACGTGTTCACGGATGTACAGTTTCATTTGTAGTAGTAGTAGGTATATTTGACGCCCCGTTTCTATGAAGCTCCCGCCCTGTGGCTTGGGGTGGCCCAAGGGCCACCCCGCCGCAACCTGAACCTACCTATAGCGCTCTGTCACAAGGTTTTTGTTTTAATAAGTTGGTTTAAACACATTTGTGTTTGTGTGTATTCATGTTGTGTGGCTTGGGGTGGCCCAAGGGCCACCCCGCCGCAACCTGAACCTACCTATAGCGCTCTGTCACAAGAGTCAAATGTGATATAGAATTATCCAAAAACGTAATGTTTAAATACATAGTGTTAATCTTCTAAAGTAAATAGTAAAAAGAAGAAAGTATATCATTAAAGATGAAAAATTGAAAAAATTAATAGAAATTAAAGAAAATCTTAGTGAAATAAAATACTTGAAAGAAATTTCAAAATTAATTTGAATATTGTTAATAAAATTGAAGTTATTTAAAATCTGTATAAATAATAATTTAGAAGAAGTTACCTCTATTGTTAACACTTCTAGAAAATAAAATTATTGTTACTTATATTATTGTTACTTAAATAAGTATTATTTATTATAATATATTAATCCTGCATGTACAAAATTACTGTTAATAAAATAAAAGTTATTGAAAATCTGTGTAAATAATAATTTGGAAGAAGTTATTTCTATCATTAATACTTCTAGAAAATAAAATTCTTGTTACCAAATAATTTTTCAAATAAAAATTACATATTTTGATTTTCGATCGATAGTTTTTATAGAAGACGAAAAATATATTTACTGAATTTATATAAGCAGAAAATATGGTAAAGAGCCCATTTGGCATTTAAAAACTTCGTTGTACCGTTTTCGAACAAATAAAAATCGAAGAAAAACAAATCTAGTTTGTGATAGGTTACCGTTTTTACGATATCAAAACGCCCGCTAGTAACGAGAATTGTGTAACAAGAAACGACCAACAACTTCTTTTTTTTTACCTTAACATTTATTTATACGACAACATTAAATGGGACTAGGCGGGCCACGTCATCAGAATGTCTCCAGATCAATGGGCACAATGAGTGATAGACTGGATTCCTCCTCATGGCAGGAGATGGCCGGGTCGACCACGGATGCGCTGGTGCGATGAATGAAACAAATTTGACGCGACATAGCCTTAGTTTCGCATAGTGTATTTTTTCTTTGCCTTTAGCTCGGGAGTCTTGGAAGGAGAGAGGCCTTTGCCCAGTACTGGGATACAGATGGCTATTAAATAAACATGTATCCCAAAAGCAAGTTGATTAGACAAGGATGAAGACAATTAATATTCAAACCAGATTTCATTAGTACAACCTCCATCTCGTAACTCTAACTCGAGCTTGGCTGGCTTCCAAGCCTCACATGTTGCGCCTAATTCACTAAAACCATTATTATTTTACCTTGTTATGGCGTATTATATTTGCATCATAAGCATATTTATATGTTTATTTTTCTCCTTTTTAGGATTTCTCAAAAGTGGAATCCTTATTCTCATAATAAACACTCTAAATCACTATATCAATATATATAAAATTCTTCAGAAAATCAGTGACTAAAAGACAACGCACGGCCAAAACTACTGGGAATAGGAAGCTGAAATTTGATATGTAAATTCCTTGAGGAGTGTAGGGGGAGGGGATCTCCCGAAATTCCCACCAAAACAAAGCCTAGGGCCCATGCAAGTTTAAATATAAAATTACTAAACGTTGACTGACTGATCAAGATGATAACACAGAGACGAACACACATACAACAACACAGACAACACAGAGCTCACCTTGTACCAGCCGCTTTATTCCACCACCGTACCACCCGCCTTAAGCAGAAGTACCACCCCCACCACCTTGATGGCTGGTGTTCAACCACCGCTCGTTTTTCGCGCAGCTTTTTACTGCGCTGTACTAAAATATGGAATAAACTTCCCTCAGCGGTGTTCCCGAATAGGTTCGACATTGGGGCCTTCAAGAAAAGAGCCTATCGCTTTCTCAAAAAAAAAAAAGACGAAACCGCTGAAACAGAAACTTGAAAATTTGAATAGCTTCTTTATAAGTATAGCGGAAGTGAGTACTAGAAGGGAATTTTGGAAATTCCACCCCTAACGGAATGAAATTAGTGAAAGACAAAATTCACGCGATTGAAACCGAAGGCAAAATCTAGTAAAAGATCCAACTTACATTTTTCTCAGCGTCTCAAAAGACGTGCCATATCAAAACCAGTGTAAAATGCAGCGGGGAATATGAAATTCAAATGGCTACGGATTGTTAGACGGCACTCTGAATAGGCTTTCCTTTTTGTCGTTTATCTGCGCTCGCACAGGCTGCTGGCGACGCGCCATGCTTCGTGCATGGTATAAGTATTAAGAAACTAGTTTTATCTCATCTGTACATATAATAAGACAGTAAAAATATTTTGTCTTTACATTTTGTATTTTTTACTGAAATGGATAGAGGGACACTTAAAAAGAATAATAGAAAGCAAAAAAATTTTATGGAACATCTGATGAATAACTCCAAGAGTCCAGCTACACTATAACATAATCGAAAATCCGAAACATCTGAAACAGTTTGGAACACAAAAAGATTTTTCATCTAAGCGAAACTCACGCGGGCGAAGCCGCGGGCGACAGATAGTATTATTTATTAGCTACTAGCTTTTGCCCGCGGCTTCGCCCGCGTAAATTTCTCTTCCCACGGGAACAGTGCTTTTTCCCGGGATGAAAGGTACCCCATGTCCTACTCGGTACTTCTAACTATGTGCATGCAAAATTTCAGGAAGATTGGTTCAGTAGATAGAGCGTGAAGAGGTAACAAAAAAACAAAAAAACAAACAAATAAACAAACAAACAAACTCACTTTCGCATTTATAATATTAGTTAGGATAGTTAGGATTCATGAAACACTCAAATCTATCTATATCTGTATTTAATTACTACTAATTACAGATAAATAACTATTATTTTTTCTCCATAGATCTTTTTAATAGTATTGTAATGAATTTATGGATTTTCCACGACTTAAGTGATCAAAATTACCGCGTGGCAACTAATATTTGTATAAAGAGAATCCTAACTAATATTATAAATGCGAAAGTTTGTTTGTTTGTTGGTTTGTTTATTTGTTTGTTACATCTTCACGCATCATCTACTGAACCAATCTTCCTGAAATTTCGCATACACATAGTTAGAAGTACGAAGAAGGACATAGGGTACCTTTCATCAAAATTTTCGCGGGCGAAGCCGCGGGCGAAATATAGTAACTAATAAAAAGGAATAACTAAAATGCAAGTTCTAAACGCAAGTCTTTAGACCACACGTTACAGAAAGTGGTTCATACAAGTCTGAACATCTAAATCAATGTTAAACATTCCTTGAAATAAGCATGTACTTTAACGCCATAATTTAGTTAGCTTTAAATTGGCATAACACTATATAAATCATCAACATTGAAGGACCTTCTTATTTACTAAAAATACTTCTGGAAAAAATTTTTAAAATCACATGAAAGATTTTGGAAACCTTTCCTCCTAATAATAATATGAATTATTAAGACATAAATGCACTTCATTTAAATAAAATAAAACATATCGCTACATTGGATGGTCTCGTAGCACTGCTACGACTGCGTAGCTCGTCGTAGGCATTTGCTACGAACAATGGTTTGAATATTTTGAATAGAAGCGACTTTTCATTGAATTTTGATGTAGTTTCCGCAGTTGTTTACTGAAGTTCTAACTTAAAAGCCGCGTAGAGCCCAAAATATTAATAACAGTAAATTCTAAGTGGGCAAAACTAGTTTAATTAATAAAACTTATTAGTTTTGAAATAAAGCATTAACTTTATGTTCATAGTGGACCCAAAAACTTGTAATTTGACAACTCGTATAAACTTTCTCCAGAAACTCGGAGACATTATCGTCACAAAGCAAATAAGCCAAAACCACAGACAACACTAGTTTTATAATAAAATTTAGTCTTAATAATAAAAATAAACATTAATAAAAGACATCTAAAAATATTTTTATATTTTTTAATGTCCTTCATTTTTTTACTTATTTACTTCGATAGCTCGACGACCCAAAGAGGATCTTGGACTCCGATACTAGAAGCTTCCACTCCTTCCTGTTCTCCGCTACTTCCTGTCAGTCGGCTCTTTGAAGGGCCTCCAGATCTTTTAGGACCTCATCCCTCCAGCGGTATCTGGGCCGGCCGACAGGTCGTTTCCCGCTTGGTCGTCCCTTATACGCTCTTTTAGCTGCGCGATCCTCTCCACGAAAAAAAATTAAAAAGAAAATAGTTACGAAACCGATACAGAAAATAATACTATCCGATCCTGCATTTTTTAATATCTTATATTAAAAAATGTAAAAAAGGAGTTGTCAAATAAAAAAATACAAATACCTACCTATTTTTGTAAATATGTTTTTGTTTAAGTTTATCAATATTGATCACAAACTCATCTCAATTTCAGGAAGCGATACAAACTACTAGCAGCGTAGCCACACCCTACGGGACCGTGCGGGCCCGCCGCCTTGGTGGGCCCGCCACTAGTGAAACCTGCAGCAAAGTAAGTCGAATAAATATAT
Source organism: Ephestia elutella (assembly GCA_018467065.1). NCBI lineage: Eukaryota > Metazoa > Arthropoda > Insecta > Lepidoptera > Pyralidae > Ephestia > Ephestia elutella. Next base: position 16,783,217 of record CM031571.1, on the reverse strand, counting down.
TAATACTTATCTTCTGCCCGCGACTTTATCCATCTTCTATCTATAGCATAGGCCTGGGACTTTATTCTCTTGGAAATTTCGGGAAATCCTCTCTTAGTGGTCCCCTACACTCCTTAAGAAACCTACATGCCAAATTACAGCTTCCTAAGCCCACTAGTTTTGACTGTGCATTGTCTGCCAGTAACTTAGTCAGTCAGTAACGGAAGAATTTTATAATGGATGATGGTGATTGGACGTTAGCGTCCAATCACCATCATCCATGACTTGTTGATATATCAACGCAGAGACAACCGCTGAACGTAGGAACTTGAAACTTTGCAGAGAGATTCTTTATATAGAGCAAGTGAGCACTTGGGTCATGCAGAGAATTTTAGGTGGGGACGTTTTTTCTCATTAAAATCTCTCCATTTTTTCCCCGTAAAACCAGACTGTCAAACATCCAAATGTTTGACAGACTGGTTTTACGGCAATAACCGGGAACGTATCCAAAAACGTTACCACGAATTACCTAACTCCTTGTCGGAACTGTAATTTTTCCCTTTAGTTGTTAGATCGAGATATGAGAAGAATAAGTTGTTAGGTAACAAAAAACTTAGAAATAATTCGTTTTAGTTTTATTGATATTTTAATTTATTGATAAATAAATTTAAAACAATAAATAAATATATAAATAATTTATCAAAAACAACAAAGAAACCTCTAATTTCTTCAAAGATGATTAAGTGCTGTTCAAAAACGAAATAGATTTCTTTTGTGTTATTTCCCGAAAACTTTCATTGTTTGCGACAGTTTGACAGCGCACGGAAATTTTCCTAAAGCACTCCACTGTTATTGCCACAGAATTCATAATAATAAGACAATAGACCTTGTACTATACTCACAGACCTCCTCAAAAAGGGATATTGGGATCATAACCGGCAAGCTTGAATGAAGAGAGTGATGAGTGTAGAGAAAGAGAGAGATATGTAAGGATCATAGCAAGTGGAAATCTCTAATCTCTGTTTACTTCCACTGGAAACAAGCATGATAATATTTTATGTACCTATGCAAGATATCAGTGTCAAACTGATGTCTTGCATAGGTATTTTATCAGGCCATTAAATTTTTTAATTAAATTCGAACGGAAATTCAATTCAGGGAGTGAGCCTATTTAAGATTAATTTATTCAAGATTATGTGAAGCTATCTTAAGAGTCCTAAGGAGCTCACACTTTATACGAACACTTGTATTCTAGTGAGCGTTGGAACAACATACATTTTCACATAAAAAACAAGGCAATTCTATGTATTGGTTTCATTTAGGTTATGATTCCAAATTCCGCGGTTAATGCTCAATCCATGTATTTCTAAGTTGGGGTGTGTCTGTTGTTCTATAACTTATTGTTTTTAGTTCTCAAACGCTATTGTTTTAAAAGTAGTTTATTAAACTTAATACTCTATTTGATACTTTTGATCAAATTTATTTTTATGACAAAGAAAGGCTTTCAGCACATGTTTGAAAAAGTTTTTTTGTTATGCTATCCTAACTAATATTATAAATGCAAAAGTGAGTTTGTTTGTTTGTGACCTCTTCACGCTTTATCTACTGAACCAATTTACCTGAAATTTCGCATACACATAGCTGGAAGTACGGAGAAGGACATGGGGTACCTTTCATCCCGGGAAAAAGCACTGTTCCCGTGGGAAATTCACGCGGGCGAAGCGACGGGCGAATGATAGTTATAAATAACTTTTGAATTAAACAAACCCTCGTATAAAAGACAGCTAATTATAATCAAGCTACCATCGAAGAATTTTCTTAAACTACTGGGCAGTTTGGATGCGATTTTCTTCTGATATCTCAGAATAACTTTTCTGACCCTGTATCATACATTTTATCTTAATGTAGGTAATTCAGGGCTCAGGGACTCCTATTGGTGGTCGAAACACATTTCCACTCCTCTCAGCACTGGTGGGGATTTGCCCTAGGAGTTTATAAACAAAAAACAGTTGATTGCATGTAAATAATAAAATAAATAAATAAAAATTATTTATTAGGTAAACAAAAATGTTGTACAATGGGTTATTGGAACCTCTTTTTAAGCAAAGAATATGCCTGTGCCAGGAGGCTCCGATATAAAGTTATCCTGCATGGACCTATGCTAAGATACATAAGTGGAATTATGTGCTATTTGTTGACAAATTGTATAAGTTAAATCCTTCCATGCTGGTCTGGAAGGGTTAAAAATGTAAAAAAGTGGAAGTTAAATGTGCCAGCTGCTTCTCTTCCCGTGCCGATTATAAAAGTCAATCAAGGAAATGGATTTTAAACTGGGATTATTGTCATAGGCGACTGGCACTGTACCTGAATTTCCATTTCACCAATAAGCCCACTGTTCAACTAAATGTGGTCTTCGAGTCTCACGGCTCTTGGCTCTGTGTATGTAAGGGATAAAAACCAGCTAAGTGCGAGTTGAACTCGCGTGAAGAGGATTCCGTAGAATGCCAATTCTTATAGGTTTTCCTGTAATGTAAGCAATGAACTATATTAAGTTTTTTTCATTTTAGGCTTTTCGGAGATCAGGGATGGGGAATGGTCAATGTTCATTTTCTTTCATGAATAAAATCAAAACTATTTATTTTACTGTGTGTGTGGGTCATAGAATTACGCCATCCTACCAAATTTCACCGCTTTGGTCTAGTAGATTCGGAGAAAATTGGCTGTGGCAGACGAACTGACAGACAGACAACGCGAGTGATCCTATAAGGGTCCCATTTTTTCATTTTTGTACGAAACCCTAAAAACGTGTTAGTGTATCTGTATGATGACGTATTGTTGACTGTACAAATAAACCGTTTCAAAGTTTCCCTCAAATTTCCCAGCGGTTATAAAGTCTTATTGATATTTAACACAATAAATTATTTCAATTTATATCACGTACGTTTGTTTGTAAACTCATCATATGTTGTTTTGATTCATTACTTTATAGACAAATACAGCGATAGACTACATATTTAATGATGAAGTTTTAGGCCTTTAGTTAATGATGGGTAAAAAAAATCATGCCAAAACGTGTACATAGAAAAAAAAAATTTTTTTCTAACTTTACGGTCTAAAATCTTAATGTTTTTATCTAAACGTTGGTGACTTAGTGGGCTAGGCGCTCAACTTACGTCCAAGAGGACGTAGGTTTGAATTTTAGGGACTCGAAGTACGGGTAGAGTAACATTACTTGCTTTTTTCTTTCACGTTCAACATAAAATATTTAAACTTTTTCACATTTCGGATAAAAGCCATTCATCACATCTACATATAGTCGTAAGATAAAAGGTTGGGTTGCACCGTCTTTTTGACAGTAGATTCAAAGATTCAAACATTTATTTGCCAACTATAAGTCATAAATACAATACAGGTGTTATGTATAACTTTTGTTCTTATCATAGCAACTCAGCGAGTATTGCAAATGTGGATAATTACAATAATAACAGATAAAAAATATAATACTTTACATAAAACAATTTAAATTACATATAAAATTACACAGTATACTTACACGTAAATAATACAGTAACAGTACCGAACCATACTGGTTAGGCAAAATTGTCTTGCATCAGTTGTCAAATATAATAGTATGAAACAAAAGTAAATATAAACGTAACTATAACTTTGACACAAAAACAATTTTGCAATGTTGCAATTTAACCTAAGTTTTGTTATTTTTTGTTTACTTTTTGACCTCACCTCTTCTCCCGAGCAAGATTGTGGTTAAGAGCAAACCCATCTTTTTATTAATCAAAGCTTTTATTTAAAATAAAGGACTGCTGTTTTTTTTTATTAAATTAGTTATTTAATACCTATTAAAAGTGACAATATCTCTTCTCTACTCATAAATTTTCTCTGTGCATTGTGCAAAACTTCGTATCTAGGCTGTCGGCAAGCGGTGTCGAAAGTTTGCGTGGTGTCATGTTAAATGTGTACGTGTCATACATTTCGTAATTAGTTCTGTAAAATACAAGCCAATGTGTCACCGAATTAACGTATATGAACGCTTTGTAAAATAATGTAGAAAGAAATAATTGTTACATAAAAAAAAAAACTTTCTGTAAAATATAAACCAATGTGTCACCGAAATAACGTATATGTACAAGACCCATTATTTTCTTTTTGTTTTAGTCACATTTTGAAAAAAAAATTCTATTAACTACCATTTTCATGGTTGCAACCCACTTCTAATAGATGAAATAATTGAAAACGGAATGAATTTTCAAAATTTAATCAGGAATTCTTTTTCAATAAAAATAAAGATTCGATAGAAGCTCTCAGGATGTTTTTACTGACTCAGCAGTTTTCAATCAATTTATCAGTACAAAAGGAAAGAGTGTATAATATTATTATAGGGACGTTAAAGGGCGGATCCAGCATTTCTGGGGGCATAAGGGCAGTAGTGGTCTATGCAAGCTAAGGGAGCAACAAATCGACATCCGCCCTGCTGCTGTTGCCGCCCGCCTTGAGACGAATCCTCAAGACAGTGTAAGTAAGTAAGTAAAAATGCTTTATTGCACCAAAACACGTAAAGGATACAAATTGAGACTTATAATAGGTAAAATATGTACATTAGGCGACCTTATCGCAAGTGCAATCTCTACAGTGGAAGTGAGTTCAAAAAGAGGAATTTTGCTGCAGTACTAATGGTAGCTCACCTCCGTCTCCCCCATCTTGCTACGCCACTACATATTGACTAGATAGGCAAACCAGTTAACCATAGCTGTTAGAAATAATCTTGAGAAACTATATTAGGGAACATTTGAACTAAATTCTATTATTTTAATAACTCTGATCTAAATTTACTGATTTAATGTACTGTTATGGAATCTCCTACCAAGGTACACCAATTAATACATTAATACTCTTGGGCTTGGGTGCAATCCCCCCCAGAAATCCGCTTCTGGCAATGTTATCAAAACATGTTTTCCTGTCGAAACATCGTTTTTATTTCCTGCAATAAATTATGTTTTACTTTGTGCACATTATTGAAAATTTTAAGTTGGTAGTCATTATTTCTTTTGTGTGTGTTATTTATTAACCTTTGTTTTACAAAAAAATGAAGTAAAGCACAAATAAACGGATTTTTTTGCTAAAAGCATTATAATTGTTACTTAATCAACACTTTTTTTTAACAAACGTGTTTTAAATAGTACATTGTTAACGAGTGGGTGAAAGTAACTTTTTTAAGTCCCGAGACGGGGTTTGGCGCTCGAGCGTAGCGACGGCGCCAATAGTTCGAGGGACTTAAGCTTCCAGCATATTTTTTTTTCTGTGGCCGACCAACTATTTAGTTATAAGATTCTTTTCATTTGGTTTCATCATTGAACAATGATAAAAAAGTCTATTTTATAAAAAAAATATAAAGAAATATATTCTTTAACTTCATGTTATTTCAATTTTACATAATATGTTGAATGGCTGTATGAAGTTGGAATATGGTTCAATAGAATAACGTGAAAATAGAACTAGTTTTTTTTTATAATTTGACAGCTGTCAGTTGAAAACGATTCTCCCTAGGGCTGAAAAGTATTACTTTCTCCACGCTCCTTAGGCAACTTCAGACTTACTTTCAGAGTATGAGTAATGAAAAATATATTCCTTTATAGGAGGTAAAACATAATACTCTATCAGCCTTTAGTTACTTAAAATCTGTGCTTACAAAGCTATAATAAAACGTGTAATAACATTAAAAATTCATTTCAAAAGTTCCCGTGTGCGAAATTTGAGGCCACCTTAAATCATATTTTATGATACGTAAATATGTTACGCTGTATGTGACAAAAATGCATAATAAATGTTGAAGGCATAAACAGTGATATTCGTTTGTTTTATGTGACATATTTATGGCAGGTCTTGTGGTTCTGTGGTAGGGAAATGTTATTTAAAATGAAAAATGCGCTCATTTAAAATAATTTGGTCAGAAAAACTGACAAGTGAACAGACATTGGTGACAATGATGATAATAAATCAATATACTAAATTTATTTAAAGGGCTATGTTAGTCAAAGTCTTGCCATGTCCACACATTGAATAAGATGTTGTGGGAGCATAGAATTAATATTATACATAGAATGAAACCGTAACTGTAAAGTATAAAGATCCCCCATATTTTTTTCTAAACATCTTTATGAGATATTTTAGAAAAAAAATATGGGGGATATTTATAGGGCCAATAGAAGCTAAAACGATTTTTTTAGAATCTTTCTCTATCGTCTGTCTTTCAGTCTGTCTGTATGTTTGTACGCGCATCACGCAAAAATTACTAGACGAAATTTGATGCGGTTTTCGCAATTCTATTGTTGAAGGTCTAATTTAAAATTTTGTATAGGTTTCATCTCAGTGGCCCAACGGTCATCACGCCGGAGTGCCACACCGGAGGTCCCGGGTTCGATCCCCGGTCGGGTCAAGATGGAAAATGATCTTTTTCAGATTGACCCGGGTCTTGGATGTTTATCTATATATGTATTTGTTATAAAATATAGTATCGTTGAGTTAGTATCCCTTAACACAAGTCTCGAACTTACTTTGGGGCTAACTCAATCTGTGTGATTTGTCCGTATATATTTATTTATTTATTTATCTTAATACGTCACTTAGAACCTGAGATTAACAATAGTAAATAACGCGCGGACGAAATTCGCGGATACAGGCTAGTAAGCAAACAAAGTCGGGATAGGCAAGAAATCTTTAGTCGTATTTCCTCATGACTGAGGGTCGTGGTCATTATATGGAATGAAACACACACAACGACTCTCTTGGCAATTTTAATGGAGTGGTTTGCCATTGCCTTCTCCATTTCACACACTAGCTGATAATCAGCAACCAGAGTGCAGGTTTCCTAACGATGTTGTCCTTCACCGGAAGCAAGTGGTGTTCGATGAAAACTAACATGAGTCATATTGGTATAAAAACTCATGTAGCCCGGGCAGTATTCGAACCTGGGATTTTGCATCATTAGGCGAGCGTCCTACCACTAGGCCACCATCGCTTCGAAAGAGAAAGGCCAAGAAAAGAGAAAGCATTTTACAAAAAACAAGAGAAAAAAAAAACAATTACCTGCTTCCATTAAGTTTGATGAGCCTTGCTCAGGTATCTTTTTACACGGTCTTAATGTAGCAAAGTGTTTATGCAAATTTTTAGTACACAGACAAATTAGAAGTGCGGGTCGGAATGGCTTTGTTAAAAAATATATCTGAAGAAGCTATTCCGTTAGCTCGTTCAATTTCCAAACGTAAATTAATTAAGATAATTAAGAAAGAAATTTGGGTTTAAAAGCATCTGACATGACATTTACGATTATACCACCATATAGTGTCAGTAGCCGGATACACACTAGTAAACTAAACAGTCAGCCAATGTGCAGGTTCCTCACGATGTTTTCCTTCACCGGAAGCAGGTGGTGGTCTATAAACATGAGTCAGATTGGTCTACAAACTCATGTGACACAGGTAGGATTTGAACCCGGGCCCTATCCGACCTCAGGCGGGTGTCATTACCACTTGGCCACCACCGCTTCACGTGAGTCAGATTGGTCTACAAACTCATGAGACACAGGTAGAATTTGAACCCGGGCCCTATTCGACCTCAGGAGGGTATTATTACCACTTGGCCACCACTGCTTCAAACTACGCACTATATATTTGGTAAAAACTAGCTTTGCAGTTGTCATGTGTAACATAAACAACAACATTTTTCTCAAGTTTCTTGTTACAGACATCCGTCCCTTTTTACGTAATCACTACAGATTGGAAGGACAGAAAAATTATATCCATGAATGTTTTTTACCTTCTAATATAATATCCTTCAAATTCTACATTCATTTCTTCAAAAATAAAAGTAAATAAAATTCAATTCCGCCCGAGTCCACACACGGCTAAAATTTATATTGTAAAGGGGCTCATAACAATAGAATGTTATTGTTATTACGTATATTAATCGTATAATTTTCTCACAAGTTAGAAAGTCTTTGAGACAATATACTTAAAGTAATATTCTGTAAACAAATATGTATTTTATATTCTTGAAAATGGTCAATTTATTTCGGAATTTTGAGATAAATTCTTGCTCTTTGTTTGAATATTTTTACATTATGTAGTTGTGACTTTTGTCGCTGTCTACCCCTTTGAAGCAGTGGTGGCCGAGGGCGCCCGCCTGTTGCTCCAAAAGTCCCAGGTTCGAATCCTGCCCGTACTACATGAGCTTGCATACCAATCTGACTCATGTACCTATGTTTGTTTTCATCGACCGCTACCTTGCTTCCGGTAAAAGAAAACATTGTGAGGAAACCTGCACTCTGGTTAATGACTATCAGCTAGAGTGTGAAATGGAGAAGGCAATGGAAAACTGCTCCATTTAAATTGCCAAGATAGTCGTTGTATGTGTTTCATTCCATATAATGACCACGACCCTCAGTCACGAGGAAATACGACTAAAGAGAGAGAGACCACTTACTTACATGTTAGGAGAAGAATAACACAATTAATTTGAAATAATAATTAATTTTACACACGCCAACTATACTTTGTGTAAACAATTTATTGCATCAGAGACGAAAGGCTTCATAAACAACATTATTCTCGACATTTTCTATTACGAAGCGACTTTACAAAGGATATGTACTACTAAACTCTTCTAAAATTGTTTAAATTTGACATACAGTCCTAAAAAAATGCTACTGATTGCATTTTAATCGAACTGTATGTGTATGACAGTAGCCCAAATACTGATATTTTGACGATCGCAGCTAACTTCACTATACTAACTTAGATAAAAGACAGTATATGAAAGTTTAGGCCCGTATTAATAAATGACACTCAAAGACAGTATATGAAAGTTTAGGCCCGTATTAATAAATGACACTCAAGTCTTAGCTCGATCTTGAAAGCGCACTTGAGTCGCGGTGCTAATTTATAAATCTTACTTGAGTTCTCGCTTGAGTTCCGCGTATCAGCCGAGTGAAAACGTATTAATAAACAAATATCAGCACTTAAGATGCTACTCAAGAGCGTATTTGCTGATGACAGTACAACCATGACACGAGAGTGACTTGTGACAGTAGTTAGACCAGACTCAGTAAAAAATAATAGACCCGGCTTAACAATCTATATCCAAACAGTAGTTATGCGGCCGGTTTCCATGTTTTGTCACTATTTTTAGTACTTTGTGCCAAATCCTTTGCCGGCGCCGGGTTTAGGTATGCATGGCACAAAGTACTTTTCAAAACACTGAAACCGGCCGCATAAATACTGTTTGGATAAAGATTGTTAAGCCGGGTCTATTATTTTTTACTAAGTCTATGGTTTGACACCATACGCCATGTCAAAATTCTCAGCTTGTCAGTTTGAAGTTGTGTATGTTCTGAGATCTCAAGTGATACGCCGTTGATATAGGTTTATTAATTAGCGACGATCTTAAAAGTGCGTGAACATAACTTGAGTGCGTATCGGCTGAGTTCGCACTTGACAGCTGTCTTGAGCTTGGTTTATAAATACCGGCCTTAATCACGGTTGTGTTCATGTTATGTCTATGGCTTAACCTTAATATTGACGCTGCTTGGCAGTAAAATCGACTCCAATGCCGTGACGGAAAATAGCATAATGCATCGTGCCATGATGGGCTCTTTTAGCTGCGTGATCCTCTCGTATCCTTTCTACGTGGCCGAGCCATCGAAGCCATGCTACTTTCGTTTCGCCCATAATATCGGGCTCCACCACTAGTTCATCTACCTCTCTATATTTTTGTAATTGAAAATATAATTTTTAACAGAATTATCCGGCGATTCCTATAGTAGAGCCCCGTGTTTACGACTTTTACTAGAGCTTCATAAACCTTCACAGCTTTATAGCCAAAGCACTGCTGGGTTCAGATGCAGTGTCGTCACGAGACCAAGGCATTAACTATAAACTTCAGCTAAAGTTAAGGCGAATAGGTTATGATATAAAATGGCTATGGATATAAAATATTCAGTATCTTACTTATATATTCACGAGTATTAATCACACATAACACATCCTTAAGATAATATGAAAACCAGAGTAAATAAGCTGCTTGTGGGTAAGCTCGCTACACCGTAGACCTCATCTCTGTCCTCGGGCAAGATTGTGGTCAAGAGAAAACCCATCTTTACTTTAAAAAAAGGTGATAAGGTCTAAAATTGTATATATATTAAAGCTGTACATTTTTGCGATTCCAGTTTGTCATACTGGCCAGTAATACTTTTTCAAACTGGATTTTTTTTTCAATCTGCCTACATTATACTATATATGCGATTTAAATGAGGGATTTTCCCTCATTTTAATCAAAAAATTAAAAAATAAAATAGTTTCAGATGAATTCATAGATGGCGCTTAGTAAAAGATGAGACCATTCAAAAAGCAAAAATGCACGGTATTGGCATAAAAAAAACCTAATATAAAACATCAAAAAAGTATCAATATTGTGATTTGTGCAACTGTCAAACTGTTATATGATTTTTTTTCTACCTCTGGCTGACAATAAAAAGCGCACAATATAGGTACAGCCATTATTACGACTCGACTTTCAATAAAACGCCATCTGTTGAGACTTTCTATACTGATTTCTTTTCCTAATTTAGCTGTCAAGAAAAATCGCTCATGTTAAGTTGTCAGTTTGTCACTCAAAACCATTTTCAAACCATTCAAAACTAACTTCACCACATGTAAATGTATATACATTTGTCGAAGAGACCAGAGTTAAGTTGTTACAGCCCAACCCAAGTTTAGAATCTAATCGGACTGTACCTATAACTGGTAGACCCACTAGTAGGACTACGAACGCTAGTGTTTTAGATTAGTGGGACCACGAGTAACAGTAACAAACAAGCAAGTGGGTCACCTGATGGTAAGCGATCACCGCTGCCCATGGACTACTGCAACACCAGGGGTATCACAAGAGTGTTGTCGGCCTTTCAAGAAGATGTAGACTCGTTTTTTGAAGGTTCCAATGTCGTATCGGTTCGGGAACACCGCCGCAGGAAGTTGGTTCCACAGTTTGGTCGTACGTGGCAAGAAGTGTCTTTTAAAACGTACGGTGATTGACAGCCAGTCATCCAGGTGGTACAAGATAGGTGGGACCAATGTAACAGTGGGACCAAATAGATGGGATCATGAGTAAAAAACCGTTCTACTAATACGAGTAAAGAACTTATCGTAGTACAAAGTGAAGCAACCCAATCAGTTTCTGTCTAGCTAAGTTATTTCTTTAATTTGAAAATGACATCATCCTTATTTTTTTCTTTTCAAACGCACGTCTTTAGTCAGATTTTACCACCTTATCTTCATTATATCCTGACTAATATTATAAATGCGAAAGTTTGTTTATTACCTCTTCACGCTTTATCTTCTGAATCTATCTTCCGGAAATTTTGCATACACATAGTTAGAAGTACTGAGAAGGACATACCTTTCATCCCGGGAAAAAGCACTGTTCCCGTTGGAAATTGACGCGGACGAAGCCGTGGGCAACAGCTAGTATATTATATTATTTCCTTCCTTTTGGTTGCCTGGAAGAGTTTGCACCAGCGATAAGGCCGTCAAAGTTACTGTCCATAAAGTTTGGTGCAATAAAGAATATTCACTTCTTCCTCCTCTTTTAGCCATATTCCTCATGACTGAGGCTTGTGGTCATTACATGGAATGAAACACATACAAGCGACTATCTTGGCAATGTAAATGGAGTGGTTTTCCATTGCCTTCACCATTTCACAACCATCAACCAGAGTGTAGATTTCCGCACGATGTTTTTCCTTCACCGGAAGCAAGTAGTGGTCGTTCCATACATGAGTAAGATTGGTATACAAACTCATATAGCACGGGCACGATTTGAACCTGGGACCTTTGCAGCCACAGGCGGGCGCCCTACCACTCGACCATTTAACTTACAAGTTTTCTTCTTATCGAGTGTGTTATTATATTAACACTACTGATGTCAGATTTTATTCAAGTCGCCTAAAGTTGACTAAAGGCATCTGACATGACTTTTACGACTACCGCCATCTAGTGGCACTAGCCGTATACACACTAGAAAACTAAACAGTCAGCCAATGTGCAGGTTTCCTCACGATTTTTTCCTTCACCGGAAGCATGTGGTGGTCTATGAGAAAACTACCATACACGAGTCAGATTTACTTACAAGTAAAACTAAAAAACTCAAATCGAATGAAAACATAAATTGTGCAAAAAATACTCAGAACCAATCTTGCACCGCACTGCAACCCTGTAATTACACCGTTTACAAAAAGACCACGGTTTCCAATTAAGGCGAGATGAGAACCGGTTTTGTAAACTAATGCTTTTTAAAAGTAACTAAACTTTTTAAAGTTTACGTTTCTAGTTTTAAAAAGCATTGGAATATAAAAAAAGGATCAGTAGTTGTATCGTTTTATTTTGTATTTTTTTTTTGTATATCGTCAGCAACTCAGCATTTTACTTAACATTATTTATTTTTATTTTTATTTATTTACTAGCTTTCGCCCGCGGCTTCGCCCGCGTGAATTTCCCACGGGATGAAAGGTAACCTATGTCCTTCTCCGTACGTCTAACTATGTGTATGCGAAATTTCAGGAAGATTGGTTCAGTAGATGAAGCGTGAAGAGGTACTTAACCAACAAACAAACAAACAAACTCACTTTCACATTTATAATATTAGTTAGGATCATACATACAGAATCACATGTTTATTTATTTATTTAAAGTTTATTGTACAAAAATACAGAGTAAACGTACAATAGGAGGGCTTAATGCTAAAGCATTATCTACCAGCCAACCTTTGGGTTATGCAGAAAATTTGATGTTGTGTATGTTTATTCATTCCTTATGGGGCCTAGAGTGGCGAAATTTGAAGTGAAAATATCTAAAAATGACCTGCGTCCAATCGATTTATATATATGTGAGAGGCCTAAATACATTTGTCCGATAGTGGGCTAATGTGCTAAAAACTACTAGCATTTTGGAACGACCGCTTCTGAGAAGAAATGCCGAAAGAAACTCATGAAACAGTCTTGGTCGTCTAACATGCCAGAGGGGCTTTGTTAAAATCTCAATTATATATTTTTTTAAAATAAGTAGGTACATAGATTATGTACAGTCAAAAATAAGCGTATGTTATACCTACAAGCCAACACTGGTGTCTAGTTCATTTTCAAAAAAAAAAATTTGAAAAATACGCTGTTGATACGGGATTATTTTGGAAAATATCGTTTTAGAGTATATCATTAATCTAACTTAAACTGCGACGTCACATGTAAGTAACGCTCCATTTATCCTTAACCGACTGACAAGAAATAAATTATGATTTCTAACTTGTGATATATTACCAGGAAGAAGTTCGTAAAGTAAATTTTCTATTTTCCGAAATAATGATTTTTAGGATTCCGTACTTCAAAAAGATTAAGGTCATCCTTAAGATATGGAACCCTAAAAAATCATTATTAGGGAAAATAGTAATCTTTTGAATGCGTTTGCCCACTAATTTCTTTTTGTCAGAGACCGTAGAGTATTGGATGAAATTTTTTTAAAGTATTGGATACTTTAAAAAAATATCGTTTTTAATAAATACAAATACGTTATTGTATATTCAAATTCGAACATAAATTCGATTCGAGTTCGTGTGATTGTACTAAGGAGCTTATGCGGCAGGCAGCGAAAAATGCGCTTCTCTTTTACTTATACATATTATTCCAAGTTCTGTGCTTGACTCTAAGAGAAAAAAAAAGTGACTAAATCATTATTTACACACGGACATAACCTTATCAAAACGCGTCTCCCCATCACTTAATTACGCGTCGAAAGCCGCTATCATCTTCGAAATATGGCTGAATTATACGGAACAACGCTTGATGATACCCGGAAGAAGGTTTTTGCCAAATTGCATAATCAGAACTTCGTTTTTATGTCACTTACATGTTTATCTTGTTTGGTTTAAGGATATGGTTTGGATACAGAATATTTAGAGTCAGGAATTCGAATCTTGAACCTCGGTGGATGGGCTGAATAATCATTACACCAGACTGTTAATTTTGCTGACTTATCACAGCTTATTTTTTCAAATGCATTTCTTAAACTACTAACAAAAACTTAAAAACAACCGCTAGGTACTACTGAAACACGAATATAGCTTCATATAGCATAATCAATACTAAGACACTTCATCTTCCTGGTTTTTGATAACTATAAATAGAAGGTACCTATGAGGTATATTAAAAAGGTACCTATACAAATAGTACTTATTATAATTTTCCTTCATTTTACAATCCATTAAAGACATAGTTGAGATAACAAAACGCACACAAAATAAACTTTTATTTGATTTTGTTACTGAAATTATTTAAAATCACCGTATACATAAAATTATTTCAATTCCAAAGTTAAATTAAAAATAAAGCTATAAAGGTAAACAACAATGCGAAAAATATGCAAATCTAACGGAACCACTTTACGGAAAAATACCGCTCTGACCAAAATTTTTCTTTTACTTGAATCCCTCTTGAGCCCATTTGAAATAATAATATTGACAAATTAAAATAACTGCCTTATTTAAGTGCAACCAAATAGATGGGCCCGACCTAGCCTATGGTCAAAGTCAAAGTCAAATTTTTTTATTGAAACTTGGCCTTCAAAGAAGGCTCTTTTTCACGTCGATAACTAATTATTTCTCTCTCTCTCAGCCTAAAGACGTCCACTGCTGGACAAAGGCCTCCCCCAAGGATTTTATCCATGGGGGGTTTTGCCGTAATCGCCACGCTTGGCAGGCGGGTTGGCGATCGCAGTGTGATGGCATAGTATGCGGAAAGATGCTGCTGCCCTCCTCCTTAACTAATTATTTAATCATAATATTTTATGTCTCAAAGATACAAACTACTAGCATTTCGGAACGACCACTGCTGAAAAGAAATGCCGAAAGAAACTCATGAAACAGTCTTGGTCGCCTAGCATGCCAGAGGGGCTATTCATTAACTTTATACATACACTAGATTGTGTACAGTCAAAAATAAAATAAAATATAAGTAAAAAAATAATAATAATAAAATAAAACATGTTATGTTTGTGATCAAGTAACCACAATGAATTGGTTAAGAATAAAAAATAAAAATAAAATTCGAATCAGGATCGAAGCAGGATCCCCTGGCAACACCCGTTCACAAGTTTGAACATTTTAGAACAATAAATACTTTCAGTCACTTGAACATCACAATACACGTACATGTTTAACAATTAAATGTCAATGTAATTAAATTTAAAAAAGAAAGGTAAGGTTATTTTTTCACAATATCAAAAGAATGTAATCAAGTGTGGAGTGGCGAAGTTGTAGGGAGAGACCAAACTTTTTTATCGTTCAAATAATCACTTATTGTGTAATACGCTTTATTCATCAAAGTATTTTTAAGATATGTTTTAAATTTTTGCATCGGTAAATTTATAGCCTCGTCAGGGAGCTTGTTAAACATGGGTACCAGAGGGGTGTAGGCCTAGGTGAAGACCGCGAATGAGATGTCGAGATGACATCAAAAATTATCTGCGGGAGTGGAAGCGGGCTTCACACAACAAAGAATTGTGGAAAGAAAAAGGAAAAGAAGGAAAGAAAAAGAGAGGGCCTTTGCCTAGCAGAGGGACACATCATCAGGCTAGGAAAAAAAAATAGTGATCCAATTACAGGGTTATTTTGGAACTACTGGCCAAATTTTTACAATATGCTCGCTCAGTACTTAAAATACAACTACGTCCGAAAGAAATTTATAGTAAAAGAATAATATAAAATTTTATCTTTCCAAAGTCCCATCAGCTGATCGACCAATTTGTATGGAAAGCAAAAAAAATTTTTTCATTTTTTGACATAGATTTTTTGGAAACTTGCTCAATTTCATCAACCAAATCTGCTGCGAAAATTTGGCCAGTGGTTTCAAAAGTACCCTGTATAAATATCATTGATTCTTTAATGGTCACAGGGCTCAATTTAGCTACGTTTAGCTAAAGCTAAAGCTTTTAAACTTTTAGAATCTGCGTGGGATGAGAAGCACACTTTTTGTACGATTTCTCGATGAATTATAACTTTTATTTTAACAACGACTACTTAGTTCATTGTAATATAAGTAGTATTTTTTTTAATGCATATTTAAAATACCTCACAATAATAGAATCATCAGTGGAAGCATCACATCGCTGTAACCAAAGTATTTTCCAAGATACAACGAAAAACAATTCACATTTTTAAACGATATTTGAAGGACATCAAAATACCCCTAACTAAAAGTACATTCATATGAAGTCAACGTTACAAAGTTTGAACTCTAATAAATTAGCTTAGGAGAATAAACTCGTTCTGAAAAGTCGCAAAATGTGTTTAATTTTATGTATATATAATTACATATTTTTAACAATTCTCATACCTTGTCCGGTCCCCTATTGCTCGTATATTACTTCGTAGAATTCAAATATCGTCCAGGCAACTATCGATCGTCGAATCCTAACTAATATTATAAATGCGAAAGTGAGTTTGTTTGTTTGTTTGTTACCTATTCACGCTTTATCTACATATTGAACCAATCTTCCTGAAATTTCGCATACACATAGCTGGAAGTACTGAGAAGGACATAGGGTACCTTTCATCCCATGAAAAAGCACTGTTCCCGTGGGAAATTCACGCGAAGCCGCGGGCGGAAGCTAGTTAAAAATAAAAAAAGTATTCGAATTGGAACACTCCCGGAACCCTCCCAAACTAGTTTAGAAGAAAGTATGAGTTGTTCCGAAATTTTCACAGGATTTAATTGATTTAGTTAAATTTTAAAAATAAATATTTCAAGGCCATTTTCATCCCCGCTCTACACTGATACACTATCATACTCCATAAAATGTTACGACAGGAATTATACTTTTTGCCTCAGTTTGAAGAGTGGCTGCAACATAAATGTTAAAGGGGATGTTACAGCCATAATCGTTAGAGATCGGAGGGTGTTGTAAGCCGTAACCGAATCTTATGGTGCATTTTATCTTAGTATTTTTTAGACAGGATTTTTGATATTTTAGCGTAAAATCGATGTGCGTGCGTATAAGCGCTTTTAAAACTAAGTATTCGTATTTCTTTGTAGGGTTAATTAGTATAAGAGTTTTCTAGATGACTGAGACATTTTCTCACAAACTAATTTTTTTTTGTTCTCTTCTCAGGATTATGAGATATTTTTTGGATAAAGATCTCTCCATTTCCTTTCACTTATATTCGATCTATCCAATGTATGTCATATATGTCATTTTGTTTAATCATTTGGACAAAAAATACCAGACTGATGCAACTTTGTTCAGGGCTTTTTTGCCTTGAAATAGGCAGTATAAACTTTGGCGGGATTATTTGTGTATGATTAAGTGCAAGGCTGTGATATACATATATATTATCACGCCTATTTCTCGTAGAAGTATGACACATACTCGTAATATGAATAATGTCATATCTCTAATATCGTGTCTATAAATACAGACTATGAAGTGATATAAAAATTGCGAGCGGAGAAACCTCGTAATTAGGTATATTATATGTTTATTTTTTCAAACAACTTAACATATTTTTTCACACAACTTCATGAAAATGCTACAAAAAATTAGGACAATATTTCATAAATGCCTCTTCACTTTATCATTCCATAGCCTCGGGCAGAAATAGCGTCCGTGTTTTCGCTGATATTAAAGGTTTGCTGAGGGTAGATACAATCTTAATGTGAATTTATTAAAATATATTGCCGATTACCTCTCGAGATTACAAGACATCGTAAAACCGTTGGGAATGTCCAAATAAAGTCCTTTTTAGCCTCATTTTGTTTCTATGATAGGACTTTTATGATTATTTATTTTATAAAAGTTTTTTTTTGCCTGATTATGATGTAAATATATCAATTGGCGTGGTTTGGCAGTAAAATCCACTCGAATCACGTGACGAAAAATTGTGTGATCAACGTGCCATATCGTGCTATCGATGGTCAGATGTTTTATGCTTAGATGTAAGATTTTTTTCTTAGATGCTTGTTTGTTGACATCTGCCGGGCGTCCCGTGAAGGGCATTTTTTTTAAATTATTTATTTCTACTTTTTTGATTATTTATACTTTAAAAGAAATTTTAGTACAATTCGTAATTGGAAATTCAAATATATTTCGATCGAACGAGTGAGCTAAGGAGTTTCAATGGCTGTCAAGCGTAGGTAAAATAATGTCAATACCACTTCTATTTGACATATATTATTCCAAACTCTATGCTGCACAATTTCCCTCAGTTTTACGTTGTAACGTTAGCCTGAGATCACGTTCTCATGTCGTAAAAGCTTCACCCTCCATGTACCCTCGCTTATGTCTGCTACTTTACACTAACTTACCGCCTGCATTTTCTCTTATTATTTGACTTGCTTTTGCCCGCGGTTTAACTGGCGTGTTTTTTACCCCCTTGGGAGTGGAATTTACATTATTCCTTTCTTAGTACTTACTAAAGCTGACGCATATTCACGCATAGCCAAAACCTCTGAACATACTTACTTACTCCGCTAGCTTAGTGACCCCAAAGTGGATCTTGGCCTTCAAAACGAGAGAGCCCTATATACCTTATACTGAACATAGAATACTTAAATTTTGCACATAGGTTTTTTGTATAACGTATAAAAGAAATTTTGGAAATTCCACCCCTAAGGGTTAGAAATGGGTAAAGGATTAAATTCACGCGGGCGAAGCCGAGAAGCCGAGGGCGAACGGTAAGTAAATATATGTATAAAAGCGAAATTTTAACGCGAAACGATTTTTTGTTCCTTCGTAGAGAATCCACTGGGCTCAACTTGATAAAATTTTGGCATACAAATTTTTGCACCTACCTATAATTATGTCAAAATTTATCATTTTAAAAAAGACATCTTTTGAAAAATGCGATGCGTAACAAATTTTTAATAGTTTTGATGTAACAAAAAATACTCTACTTAATTAAAATATAATAGTTGGGAGTCGGTTCAAACTTACGGTTCAAACTAATCTAATATAAAACATTGTCAGTTCCTTATTCGCGGAGACGATAAAAATCCGGTCGCAAAAACTCTATTACCCAGTGGTAAGATATCAAAAGTTGGTCCATTCGTTTTCTTTTATGTGGACCTGCGTCATCTTAATAAACCCTTATTTTGTCAACCCGGACCCAATCAGTCGTGATTGGCTGAGCTTGGCTGACACTTCCAATATACCTTATCATTTTTACCAACAATCTATAGAATAAATAAAATTCTTAAGTCATTTCGCATTAGATTAATAATATTCGTTTGAATGTGAGTTTGTGAGGGTTATTCAATCACGCAAAATTACTTGATGGATTTCAACGACTTTTGGTACACGGGTAACAAAATAAAGAGAATAGCTCATAGGGTACTTTTTATCCCGTTATTTCCACGGGAGCAAATCTCGGGGGGCAAGTAGTTTACATATGTAACGCGGCAACGCGTTCATCCTCTTTTGTCTATTTTGCGTGCGCTGGCAAATTCATACCTATCTTATATGTCACAAATTTAAATTGTATTGATTCATGTTTTATTTTGTACTAGCTTTTGCCCGCGGCTTCGCCCGCGTGAATTTCCCACGGGAACAGTGCTTTTTCCCGGGATAAAAAGTAGCCTATGTGCTATTCCAGGTCATTATCTACCTCTGTACCAAATTTCATCGAAATCCGTCCAGTAGATTTTGCGTGATTGAGTAACAAACATCCTCACAAACTCACAAACTCACAAACTCACAAACTCACAAATTCACAAACTCACAAACTCACAAACTCACATCCAAACATTCGCATTTATAATATTAGTATGGATTATAAGAAAGTGTATTTTGGAAAGTGATTTTAAATTTATAGTGTACAATATTTTATCTTTTTCTAATCATTCTTTATATTTGTTTTAACAATCTATCTTAAACGACCCTAAGTTTACCCTTCACTTATATATTGAAAAAAATTACAAAGAAGCGTCAGACGGCCTCAAAATAGATGGATGGATTAGAATATAAAGTATTGTTAGACATTGGGATAAATGGAGACACAGACGTCCTCGCCCGACCAAAACCGCTATATATTTTTTAATTAATAAAATCCGATTAAAACAAAATAAGCTTAGAAACTTTAAAGTCATAATTAACAGCGTTGTTTGAATAGAAACTGTGCAGCAAAATGTCCGAGCAATAATAACAAATGTCAAACTTTACACCCAGAACAATAGTTTGGAAGTTTTGGGGAACTGTCAAAACTTGGTAAGTAGGGAACAGGCGGTCATCAATTTTAGAGGCTAGGCCGAATATTGCGAGCACAATCATTAATGAATTCTGCTATTTTTAGAAGAATTTCAATTATTTAAATAATCCTATGTATAGTTGGGGACAGATTAAAATAAAAATAACCCCCCCCCCCCTACCTCACTAAATCTTAAAGGGTCAGGATTATCTGCCCCCGACTGTACTTAAGTAAGCACGAATGGTTGAAAGGATATTTGTTACTCTTTCTTGCAAAATCGGCTGGATAGATGATGAAATTTGGTGCACGGGTATTTTATATGTTGTTATTGCGGCAATGCGACAGTTTGGAGGTGAGTTTGTGAGTTTGTTACACAATCACGCAAAATCTACTGGACGGATTTCGATGATTTTTTGTATACCGGTAGAAAAATACCGGGAATAGCACATAGGGTACTATTTATCCCGAAATTCCCACGGGAGCGAAGCCCCGGGGCGCAGCTAGTAATATATAAGTAATAATATGTATAATAAAACACGTAAGATGTTTCACATCAAAAATAATATAGACATGTACGTAAAAATAACAGAAGCGTAGGGAAAAATGTGACAAGAATTTCTATCACAGATACAGCATTCTATACAGCATTTTTCTTCTGATTAGGGTTTTATACAGCTGCATCGCAAGCATTTTAAGACACCTATTAAACTGCGGCTATCTAACGCTGACTTTGCTGCTCAGATCAAAGTAAAAGAGGATGTGTGTGTGTCCGACCGCTTTCGGCCATGGAAAACACTTCGACTCTTACATGTTTTGGCGCTCGTGCCTTCGAAAATGGCTTATGCAGTCGATTTTCGCGACGAACTCCGTGCACATTAAGGGCAAAACCATCCTCTAATTGTATACCATGGCAGCAGATGGGTGGGCCTTTAACTGGTCGGGTTTAGCATTTTTAGAAAATAGGATATAGCTTTATTCAAGATGCATTTGCATTAATTCCTCATTCTTGTTTGCTTTAATCCCTCCGTAACCATACCTTGCTCCGTTACCTATATCTTAACCACATTTTCATATATATGCAATCATATTTTTCATTTTTACAAAAAAGGACGTTATCCATCTATCTGTCTTTGTGTTATTTCTATTGATAATTAGTGAATTATATAAAAATCTGTATAACTAAAAATAATACGATGACAAACAATGATATTTTGTAAATTTTACAGTTCTTATGTTTATTTTTTTTGTGAACAATTTTAATAACAAATTTATGGCAATGCAATGGCCAAATACTATAGGCGAAAAATTTTACGTATACTTTTACATTTCAAGCGGCTTTTTTTATTATTTAAACTTTATTGTATACACATACAAAAGTACAGTACAAAAGGTGGACTTAATGCTAAAAGCATTGTCTTTACCACTTACCTATCTATCTTTTAGTTATGAGTAGGTCCAAAACGACCACTTCTAGGAATTCATTATGAATTCACAGCGGAAACGGATCAATTGAATTGAAATCAAGTGGTCTTCGGTTTGTAATTTCCACATCTCCTTACATCTGTGATCTGCACTGCAGTCGCTTCCGTTCGAAACGTAATTACGGAGATATAGTGGCAATTGAACCCTCTTATTCTGCAGCCAGAGACCAATGTCTGCAATTAAATATAATTTATATTATAAAACTTGTCTAATATCCATACTTGTTTAATATTATTGTGTTTGTATGCCCAGTAGTGCGCTAACATAGGCTGAAAAGATGAAGTATCTTCTTCTTCTTTTTCAACCTTTTCTTGTACTTCTTTCTTTCAGCTCATTTAGTTCTTTGGGTAAAGATGACTTTGGGTAAAGAGTATGATCCTTGGGTAGGAGAGTGAGGGGGCACATGGGGCAGATGGGCAAAAAAATGAAGATAAACTCTAGAACAAGAATTGTTAGAAAAAAAAGTTTCACTCGTGTTCATTTTGTCATTTTATATAAGTATATATATTTTATCAACTCTGATAAATTTGTACTGTGAGCGATGGAATCTCCATAGGCCCCCGTGCCCACCCCCTGAATCCGCTACTGATGATAATCCTATCCGTTATTTTATTTTCTATTAAGTTTCCAAATTTGTACATTAACTACACGTTGAATACTTTATCAATAAACTTAGAAGTTATGAAGTTTCAATGAAGCAAAAGTTTTGTGAGAAACTAGAGCTTAATATAAACCATGTAAAAGTTCTCACACGTGAAAGTTGGCTCTAAACTTTAGATTCCAGGTGAAATGTGTTGGGAATAAACTTATATACGTAAAATAACTCGTAAAAGCCAGTAAGAAGTAAAAAAATTTATAAGTTAAAATTGGAAACTGACTGATGTATATATACGAGTATATAGTTTCCCACTCGGTGGACCGACGACCTGGTGAAGGTCGCGGGATGCGCATGGATGCGGGCAGCGTAGGACCGGTCGTTGTGTAAATCCTTGGGGGAGGCCTTTGTCCAGCAGTGGACGTCTTTCGGCTGAGAGAGAGAGATATAGTTTAGTCTTTGCATTTCAAGATTTCATTTCATTTTTTCGAGACTAAACCGCTGAACCAACCGTCACACGTCTTTTCACCAAGGAAATTGTCACGTCATGAGTTGTCCCATTTTGTTTACATTAATAAGTCAAACATTTTAACAAGAAAGCTCTAGACTACATACATTCTTGGTTGTATTATATCAAATTAATTCAAGTTCCAAAAAGTGTTATCAGTTTTCCATTTAATTTTCATAAAATATTCGGCATTCGTAATTACTAAATTACACAAAAGAAGCATCGAAGTCGAAACGAGAACCAAAACTCGACATGTGTTGAACAAGAAAATAATATTTTGCCTAACGCTTCTTCAGGAGTTGTGATCAAAGAAACTCTTACTTGCGAAAACTCTGTTGAACAATGGAGGTACAAATGTATGCTAATTATAATCTTGACTACGTGTCGAAAATAATTGATGATGTTGTGCCCAAGGGCTCTGCTCCTGTGAGAATTTCGAGAAATGAATACCATTACAAGTAACCCTGTAATTATATTAAAATTTAACAATTAACACATTTTTGAAAATCGGCCTTTTTTCGGAGCTCATACCTAGGCATCGATTAGAGATATATAAAAAGTGTAAAAGCCAAAGCTGTAGAGAATTTTATCAGCTTTCATAATGTAGTACAACAAAATTTCAAACGACGCACCGTTTTAAAGATTTAGGCAAAAACCAAAAAAACGAGACCTTCTTCCGAGAGATCCTATGGTACAGGACTTTTAGTATGTTTATCTCCTGACTAGTCCATACAAAGTTCCAAAATAAAATTTTGCGCTTTCGACTTTTCCATCCACAATCATTTGTTGACAATACTAAAAGATATTATCACTATTAATTGTTACCTAGTGCAGTGAAACTTGGGTTTCAAAATAAAAGAATCACTGCTTAAAACACGAGTATAATTTTTTTTTACCTAAAAAAAAATTTAACCAATGTCCTTTGACAAAAAATATTTGGACACACCAAAGAAATAAAAATAAAAGAAAGGAAAATTAACAACAGGAAAGGAATACTAACAGGTAAAATAAGAAATACCTGAATTTGCTTGTTATTTTAAAAAGAAAATTAAATGAATGAAAGAAATGGATGAAATGATGTATAAAAATTCCAAATCGAAACCGAAACAAAAATTATCCCGACAAAAGGGGGGCCTTTAGAATTTAGAGGAACGACTAAAGTAACACAGGCTAAGTTAAAGAAAACAGGATTTAAAATAAAAAAAGGTAATTCTCCCCGACGCCGACTTATCTGTCTGCCGCTGTGTGTGAATGTGTGCTCCTCCGGTTTTCAAAGACACACCACGAGTTCGGACGACGACTTATATGGCCGCAGTCGTGTGGGAGTTCCCTCCGGTGTTCACCAGATATACAACCATCTCCAAGATTTTATCGATAAAAAAAAGAAAAATGATAAAACAGATCAGCAACCGATCAATTAACAACAGCTCATATCTCCATGAGGTCGCAAGCCCAACATCTGCAGGCAACAACGGACGAGAGCAGAGTTTCCAATAAACACATATCACGTCTGCTCAATCTACGTGTGTGTTGTGTTGCACTTAAAGATTTAACACACTTTCTGCTATAATTTGCAATGTATTTCTGCAATAAACCATTTATTTGCTCATACTCGAGCAGCTCTCAATTTTTTCTCTCCTGACAGCCCAAAAAATTCAAACCCACCCTTCAATTTCAAACTTTTTCATAAAGAAAGATCAAAGAAAAAAGTTTGCGTAGAAATAAAATCACATAGAATCACAAACTAAAATAGACTTCGTAGCGGTGTAACGCTACACTAGTTGATGTTTTGTGGTTCAAATCCTTATCGTTAAGAGGAAGAAAGAATCGGAAAATAATTTCAGAAAAAAATATAAGGGGCCAAATGTAATATCTATTTGTTACAGATTAATAATTTCTCAACGTACAAGTGTAAGTTTGTGGTAAAAACTGTTTTGGGCTATGTACAACCATGTTATGTATGTATTTATTCGACTATATGTATTAACTGTGCCTGTAGTTTTTTTCAAATAAAAATAAAAAAATAGAAAAACATTTGTTTTTGAATTTTCGGCTGTCTGTCATATGTTTGTATGCGCATCACGAAAAAACAACCGAATGATATTTGATGTAACACATAGTTGTATTTGTATTGTTAATGCTCTAACTCAAATTAGGTTTCATCTCGATATGCTGCTTAGAACATGAGGTTTAATAAAAGTACCTATATTACGGGCGTACGAATTCGTGGGCTAAATAACAAATGTTAAATGGATGGAAAATTACATAATAGGTACTATGAATGAGGTGTCATTGAGAAATGTATGTAATAAAGTTATAACTTAGAAGTAGGCCTACTAGTTTAACAGTCGACTGCGCGAGTAACTGAGAAATTGTATGCAAATGGAATGGCAAAGTTTGAGATGAAACAGCACTAAGATACTGAATAGAATATTAAATCCAATATGGCTGTGAAGTGGGTGTAATAGTAACTTTACATAGGTATTTGATAGTTCATTTATTTTCGATACACAATATTATAAGAATCGGTATTCTAGTTGATGATTTATCAGCTAGTGTGTGAAATGGAGAAGGTAATGGCTAGTAACTTCATTGACCGAGCGAGCGAAGCGAGCATCATCATATACTGTACATACGTAAGAGTATATCTATAAAAACGCGAGTAATCAACGCGAGGTCTAAGTTCGCGGCGAACTACTAGTTTATTAATGCCAAGATAGAAGTCGTGTGTGTTTCATTCCACATAACTACCATGACTCTCACGACTTTTAAAAGGAGTACCTAATTATAAGTGCATGTTTCTATGTTTATTACTAAGCCACGCCTAAACCAAACAATTATAGTAGTCTTCTGTAAGACTACTATTAACAGACGTATTTACAATTTAATATCACTCAGATCTGTATTACTCATATGTGTATTAATCTTTCCAGTGCGGCGTTTTAAATAACAATTGTTTTACAATAAGCGCACTACTTCATGCGATCTCTTGGTTGTAGAAGTATTAACATAGAGCCCGAAATTCCTACAGAAGCAAAGCTGCAGGGCGTAGGTATTTTTCTGTTTTTCTTAATTATTCACAGAAAAGTCGTATATTTTTTACGGTTTTTGTAATTGATTACCCAAGAGTATAGAAAACCTAAACATCCTTAAGAGCCTTCTTTTATTTTACAACTTACCTTAGACCCGAAAGAAAGCTATAGATTTAAGTAGTTTTAGAAGACCACTTATTAAATAACACGAATGACAATACTTAATAAAAAGCTTGTATCTTACATCCGCTGCCGGCATTGTTTTATGATATATTTGATATTTAAAAATTTACAGAGAACAAAATAAATGACCAAATTGATAATCATTAATTTTGTGGAAGAAAAGAGTTACTGCGTTTCTTGATCTGAATGCGAGAAAGTAAAAAAGCTCAGAATTCCCAAAATTATGAGGATGAGATACACAGACTTAGAAGTATATCAAAATCTGTGATGAGATATATAGCGATGACGACGTAAGTTAAACCACCGTTACCGGTAAAAACATGGAATAAATTTATTTGATGATACACTAACTTATATACTAAAAATAACTATGTAAAATAGTGGGAGTATGATGCTGAATTAGGAATACGTGTTCTCGTGTACGTGCGTGGTGAATACTGCAAAATTAGCAATATTAATGCATTTCCGATAGGCACGTCACGATCGTATTCCTAAGTCGCAATAATGCTCCCCCTTTTGTAAAAGAAAAAAAATAAATTAATAATCCATACTAATATTATAAATGAGAAAGTTTGGATGTGAGTTTGTGAATTTGTGAGTTTGTGAGGATGTTTGTTACTCAATCACGCAAAATCTACTGGACGGATTTCGATTAAATTTGGTACAGAGGTAGATAATGACCTGGAATAGCACATAGGCTACTTTTTATCCCGGGAAAAAGCACTGTTCCCGTGGGAAATTCACGCGGGCGAAGCCGCGGGCAAAAGCTAGTAACATATAAACATAACATAACAACATTGCGAAACAATAAAAAACTACGTGCTAAACATCGTCGACTATTTGAAATCTCACTGGTGGTCGTGAGAGTCTTCCAAAACGTGTGACCTTCGTTTTTTGAGAATCTATTATTTCTTGCTGATTAAAATCACTTTCGCAGGTTTCTTCCGGATCGTTGATTAAGAATGCTGGCTTAAGTCGATTTACCGACACTGTAACTTGTTTATCGTCACGCAGTATAGTAAAAACCTTTTCATTTCGTCTTATAACCAAATATGACCATCATACGGCGGTGTTAGACTGGGATGTAGTCTATCGCATCATAGGAATACATGCGTACAATCTTTCAGCCTTGGGTGGATGAAAATACCACCGTCTGTATTTTCCCGTCTTAGAATAGACGTTACACGACTGATGTTCTCCTTTATTTCTTGAATAAATTCAGGATATGATCTTCTATTTTCGTCGCAGAAGAAACTTGCAGGTAGTTTTATCGTTGTCCCATAAACGAGTTCGGCGGCGCAGCAGCCAGTATCTTGTCGATAACTGGAGCGGAGTCCGAAAAGAACTGAGGGCAACTCTTTGGTCCAATTTTTTGTATTTGTTCTTGCTACTAATGCAGTCTTCATTGTCCTGTGTAGTCTCTCAACTTTTGCATTAGACTGAGGATGATATGGTGATGTACGTAGTTTCTCTATTCCCATTAACTTGGCGAGTTCTTTAAATATTTCAGATTCGAACTGTCTTCCTTGGTCGGATGTAATGTAATCTGGACATCCGAAACGTACTATCCATCCTTCGTAGACTGTCCTTGCAACTGTTTCTGCCGTTATATTGGAAACAGGAAAAGCTTCAGGCCATGACGTACATCGATCGATCATAGTAATTAAATATTGTTTGTTTTGCGAAGTTGGTAATTTACCAACAATGTCAATATGCACGTGAGAAAAACGCTGTGAAGGCAAAAATTTTCCAAGCGGCGATACTGTGTGTCTATGCACCTTAGATTGTTGACATTGTAAACATGATTCACTCCTTTTGTTTATATCCGCATTCATGTTCGTCCAAATATAATTTTTTCCAATTAATTTTCTCATACACCTTTTACCCGGATGACTCAGATTATGGTAACTATCAAAAATCTCCTTTCTGAATTGTTGTGGTAAATATGGGCGTGCAATTCCTGTTGAAACGTCACAATATACTCTGTTGTTAGTATTTGATGTCCGCACGAGTGTGATACGTAGCGATTTGTTTTTCTGCAGTTGTAGCAGTTCGGAATCCTGTTCTTGCGCTCCCCTTAATTTTGAAAAATCGATGACATGTGGGAGTGAAATTGTCTCAACTACTCTTGATAAGGCGTCGGCGACAACGTTTTTATCTCCGTCTATATGACGTATGTCTGTGCAAAATTGTGATATGTAATCTAAGTGCCGTATTCTCCTTGGGGTATCGTCTATGCCAGGTTTTTTGTCAAATGCATATATCAACGGCTTATGATCTGTGTAGATTGTAAAAATTCGTCCTTCAATCAGTCGGCGGAAATGTTTAACGGCCATATATATTCCCAGCAATTCTCTATCATAGGTAGAGTATTTCTGTTGAGCTTCGGAAAATGTCTTGGAAAAATAAGCAATTGGTTTCCAATCTTTGTCGATTTTTTGTTGAAGAACTGCGCCGGCACATTTCAAACTAGCGTCCGTCATTAATGCAATCTGTGCGTTAGCGTCGGGGAAAACTACAGTCGCAGCATCGCGCAGGTCCTGTTTACATAATTGAAAAGCTTGTTCTGCCTCTGTGTTCCATTTGATCGGTGTCTTATCGTTCTTCTTCGAATTTCTCAAAAACACATTGAGTGGAGCTTGATGCTTAGCAGCATGGGCAATCAAATGCCTGTAAAAGTTGACCATGCCCAAAAAACGACGTAATTCCTTGACCGTCTTTGGTTTAGGGTAATCGATGATTGCTTGCGATTTTTCTTGTATTGGTTTCATCCCTTGGCTCGTTATATGATAACCAAGAAAATCTAACTCTTCTTTGACAAATTCGCACTTGCTAAGATTAATCGTGATCCCATTCTCGCTCAGTCGTTTGAATACGATTTCCAGGTGTCTGAGATTTTCTTCTTCGTTCCTTGAGGCGATCAAAATATCATCAACAAATATAAATACGAAGTCCAGATCCTTAAATATGGAATCCATGAATCTCTGGAATGTTTGTCCAGCGTTACGCAACCCAAATGGCATCTTCAGAAAATGTACCAAGGCAAAAGGTAAAATCACGGCAGTTTTCTCAGGTTCGGCAACTGGAATGCAGTAGTAGGCCTTTCTTATGTCAATTTTACTAAATACGCTCTTCCCGCTCGTAATATATGAAAAATCCAGTAGTCTGGGAAGAGTATACCTGTCTGGAACTGTCATTTTATTCAGTGCGCGGTAATCACCACAGGGTCGCCATTCGCCATTTTTCTTTTTAATCATATGCAAAGGGCTGGCCCATGGACTGTTAGAGGGCTCGCAAATACCCATATCCATCATTTCTTGGAACTCCTTTTTGACAGCTTTATATTTGTCCGGAGGAAGGGGGCGCGCGCGGGCGTATACTGGCGGTCCTTTTGTGATTATATGATGCTGAACATTGTGTCTAACGGGTGTCTTCTTTGTCATTGGCCTTGTGATACTTTCGTATTTCTCCAACAGCTGCTTCACGGCATCGTTCAATCCACCATCAATGGAGCGAATAGAAGGAAGATTTATTTTGGTTAAATTTGCAGGCGTTTTCAGCTCTGTAATCTTGTCCACTAATCTCCTTCCCGATATATCTACCAATAAACGATAATGCTCCAAAAAATCTGCTCCTAAAATCGGCATTTTGACATCCGCAACGATGAACGTCCATGTAAAGGATCGTCGAAGGCCCAAATCTAACGTTAATGTTTTTTCGCCATAAGTGTCGATGATCGTCCCGTTGGCTGCGTATAACTTAAAATCACTCGCCTTTTCTTTGCTGCTCGTAGATTTCTGAATTGTGCTAACATTTGCGCCCGTGTCCACCAAAAATTTATAACCACTGTTTGAGTCAGTAATAATCAGGCGTTTGGAGGGCTGAATAGCACAGAGTTCCGCCTCATTCTGTGCTAATTCTAGTTTTCCGAATTCTGCTCTTTACCCTTCCACGCACAAGGTTTGGTGCATTTATGTGCTCTTTCTTTAAATCGCCGATGATAATAACATAGCCTTGATTGCGATCGCCCTCGCGAACTTGACCTAGACCGGCTGTATCGCTGATGCCTGAAATTGTCGCGTCGGCTAAACCTCCGTTCGTTACGAAGTGCCGCGACCTCTAATTGTAGTGACGCAATCTGTGACGTCAAATGCGTCATCATGTTTATATCAGCGGTGCACGTTGCTTGAGAGTTCTTATTATTGTACTGCATATTTTCGTTAATGCGATCGGCCATTTCACTCAATTTATCCAGTGATAATTGCTCAGTGATGGCTAATACGGTGGTAACTGAGGGAGGAAGTTGTCTCATCCATAGCAGTCTGATTGTGTCGTCTATGATGAATCTTGAGAGCTGGTATTGATTCCTCTTACCGGTGTACTTGGAGCCATTTTTGACGGTTATGGCGATTGTGGTTACTGCCGGAGTGCCTTTTGAATTCCGGACCGGTGAGTTCCGCTTGTGGAAGGCCGGTAGGAATGTGCACGTTTATCACGTCGGGGCATATAGCGATGTAAGTTAAACCACCGTTACCGGTAAAAACATGGAATAAATTTATTTGATGATACACTAACTTATATACTAAAAATAACTATGTAAAATAGTGGAGTATGATGCTGAATTAGGAATGCGTGTTCTCGTGTACGTGCGTGGTGAATACTGCAAAATTAGCAATATTAATGCATTTCCGATAGGCACGTCACGATCGTATTCCTAAGTCGCAATAAGATATGTATATAAATAACAAAGCAAAGACATTAATTCTCAAAACAAAAAAGACAAAAGTAACACAGCAGAGTTTATTCAATGTGTCCTCGACTTCAGATAAATCAATGTAAATTAAGACAAATAAAATTTTAAGCTACATACTTTTTAAATAAACCTTCTGTTTATTACAAACTCTATCCATAGTTACAATTTGCGTCTAGAAGCATACGTTTTACGATTTTCTCTACCATTTTGTACCAACTTTAGTGTTTCCATTTAACTCTTTGACTAAAAAAAATACGAGTATATTTAGATGAAATTACACATGAAAGTATACCAAGAATGGAATAGCGTCTACGACCTCTATCCTACTATTCGGTTGTCCACTGGACTGCAGTTCGCCAGTCCTGTTATACAATACTAGCGAACTCAACAGTCCAGTAGTATGTAGGTATTTTTACAATGCTTTCCTTCTCCAAAAATGGTCTAAAAAAAATACTGTAGCTAAGTCTGATTGATCTATAGAGTAAGAGGTTTGAAAATGACTATTCGAGTACATAATTAATTCGAACACAAGATAATCGCCTAATTTTGAAATTAATTTATTAAGGAAATTTCTTCCATGATCGCATAGCACATAAGAGGATTTGGCCAGACATCCTTGCCGTACTGTATATTCGCACCGTTACCATTAATAGATATAAACTTCTGTCTATCTGTTTGTTTTTTTATTGCCAAGATAAACATTCCTACTCATCACGGAATGAGTATTTATTCTCGTTGAGTATCAAGGTCGGCTCTAAATATTTGAGGAGATTGCCACCCTCAGATGTTTGGTTTTTATTTGAGATTCTTGGGACGCCAGTCATGGGTAATGAAGGAGATAAAAGTTATATTAAGTGTATTTTGTTTGAAATATGTTTTTACTTTTAGATATTTTTTATATACTTTTTCTTAAGAATGTTAAAAGATTAGTTTTTTGTGATTCTTTTTGTACTAGTTAATTTGATACAAAAAGTTGCTATTTAAATATATTTATGTCTGAAATCATAAATTTTGATGACTGATGGTGGTATATCATCTAGTTAAGAATCCACTTTGTGTTGGTTTTTTTATATTATTTTTTTTAAAGATTTCTGTGTTTATTGTCGTTACAAAAATAGGTATCTATATGTACACAACAAATACAATATACCAATGTACACAACAATACAACTTACAATTTTCACAATATCAAATACCGAGAAAACGGTTTTTAATTTCGAAAAATTTCTTAAGATTCTTCTTTGTTTGCTGCAGTAAAAGTTAAATAAAAAGCACAATAGCAGTTGACTGCAAGTGCATTGCGTTACATCTCTGGAGAAAAATATGGTAACTACCATTTTACGAGTTTGAAAGTTGCATACTTTTGCGGGCAAACGCCCCGTTTGGTCTTGTTGTTGTTGATTCATAACTTACATAACAATTTAGTCGATATTTACTAACTAAAGACCTGATAACAATTAAACTTTTTTTGTATCTCATTTAGTATCCGCCAAAGGGTAAAGATTTGCATGCTAAATAAATAAATGTACTTAAACCTTTTTATTGCGAATAAATGGTTTGATTTGAAAATCAAGCAATGTACTTGCTTGATTTTTCAAATCAAACCATTTATTTATCTGTAAATCATTGTTCGTACATTTGTAAATCTGTACGTGCGGTGCGTCATTAAACTCGTTACTATTACTCGGAGCTAATAGGTCACATCATCTGTAATTGTTATTTTGAGAGAAAGCTATTTTTACACTCTAAATTTATACGCAAAATAATAAATTTATCGTTATTATTATAAGCATCAAATATTGTAGATGAATATCGAAATAGTTAAGGAAGTCATTATCGTTATTTAACAACAAATTTGCTTGAGCTTTTAAATTTTTGTCTAATACGTTTACAAATTATATGTTCCTCATGTTGTTTGGCTTTGGCACCATTCCATTTCTTTCCGTCTATTGGTTTATTACTAGGCGACTGTAGTGTGAGACTATTTGTGAGTATAGGCAGCAGAGTTTTATACATGTTGCAATTTTTTACGACCACAATAGATAGGTCCATCTTCATACATGTAAATTTCATCTCCTGAACCTAGATCTTTGGACAAATTTTTAAAAAAATCTGGAGGCTATTTTAGTCCATCAATGGAGACAAGTCAAAGATACACAATTGTAGCTAAAGAAAAATGGCCATTTTCGGCCAGATTAAAAACAATTGTCGAAAAGAAATGTCACTTACTGCGTTTTAGCCAGCGCAATGAAATGGCTCACCTCATTCTGTGCAAACCAACGACGCTATTTTCTCCCGTCCACCATTTTGCTGTAAACTCACCAATCAGGGATAAACACAAAATAGAAAGAGAAAAGACGTGGCAAAAAAAATACAGAATTAAATGTATTGCTGCTATTGACAAAAGATGTCAAAATTGTCTTAAAAGATTTGATTCATGAAAAAAATATAGTATGTACTCTACCTCTACCTACCTACCTCTTTTCTTGGTACTTTTTACTACCCCTTTTGTTTGTACGAAGAAAAAAATCACATCTTCATCATTTTCGAGGCTTATGCAGCGCATGTCATTTTTAGTTATATGTTAATCCGATTTCTATGATTATAACTATCAGACAGGTCTGGCAGTGCCAAATTTATCCATAAGTAAGCACTTCTCATAAGAAGATATTTCGGTCCCAGTACTAAAAATCCTATAATTTCTAAGATTGTTGGCGCAACAATTATTTTTAATTATGGCGTCACGACTTACGTCTCACTGTGGGCGGATATAGATGACGCCACTATACGTGGGCTGAGTCGGTTATAATTTTGAATATAAACATCCGTAGTAATACAATATCAATATAAATAAAGAGGCTAAAGAAATATTAGAATAACGTCCATCATCATCATCATCCACAGCCTTCCATGACCCACTGCTGGGTATAGGCCTCCTTCTGTCTACGCCAACCTTCTCGGTCCTGGGCCATCCTACTCCAGTTGTTGCCAGCAATATTCTTAACATCGTCGACCCAACGTCCATAAGTATTAAGTATTCTCTACCAAACTAAAAAGGTAGCTAAATACTGTTTCTGAATATATTTACTAAAATTTTGAATAAAAGACAGATGATGTCAATTTGCCGCAATCAATTCATCACGTAATTGTACTCGTAAGTTCCATACATTAAAAGTTAATTCATAACTACTACTTGAGTTTATTCTCCTATTTCTCTTTTTAATATTATTAGAGAGACCAAACTTTCATTAAGTGAATACTTTAATTTAAATAGGGAAACCTGTAAGGACCTTACTTTTGGAATAACCTAAGTCATAATACCTATGTTTATTGTATACGCTGCTGTTATCTTATCTTATCTTGCAACGGGGTCCGTGTTCACGGAAGCACGTCGAGTCTTGGACCCTTTTGTACTTACCTCCAAGCCTTACACACAGCGGGATTCCTGAATGACTGCATAAGCTTCAGGGTATCACCTGCTGCGATGTGCCTGTAGTCCTCCAGTATCGGATACGCATTTCCAAAGAGGGCCAGTCGCTTATTAGCCAGCGAGTTAGTTTCATAAGTCCAAACTAATATCATAAATGCGAAAGTGAGTTTGTTTGTTACCTCTTCACGCTATATCTACATAACCAATCTTCCTGAAATTTCGCGTACACATAGTTAGAAGTACTAAGAAGGACACGGTACTTTTCATCCCGAGAAAAAGCACTGTTCCCGTAGGAAATTCAAGCGGGCGAAGCCGCGGGCAAAAGCATCATTTAATATAATGGCAACCCGCTCGGTTGCCATTATTTTAACGTGTTCCAGTCATTACAATATCCAATTGAATTCCCGAAAATCTAGGAATATAGTCTCAAAGAAAACTAGGTTTAATATTTAACTGGAAGGAACCCATCTGGTCGCACATCAAAGCTTGATTTTATTTTGGCAGCGCTCACGGTATTTGAAATGAAGTTATTGGCATTTGTATCGGAAAGGACAGTGGATCTTTATATTCGTTATTTTTAGCTGTTATATGCCAGGTACGCGATAGTAAAGAAATTGAAAGTGTATTGGCTGATTTTATGTGTGTTTCGTCATTACAATCGTTTTTTTTTTCTGTTTTGTTTAATAAATAATTGACATTTGGACAATCACACAGGTGAACTAAGTCCAAAGTAAATTTTCTTTAGTTACGGGATACTATATCGAAGATACTAAATTTTATAATAGCTACAGATTTAAATAAATATCTTGAATAATGCTTAATCTTAATTATGCTTCCATGCTGGTCTGGGAGCGAAGAAAAGATATAGGATGTGCTTCTCTTCCCGCGCAGATTGTAAAAGTCAATCGAGGGAAAGGACTTTTAACTGGGGATTCCTTCACTCATAGGCGATGGGCTAGTGGGCTAGCAACCTGTCACTATACTTGAATCTCCATTCCATCAGAGAGCCCACTATTCAGCTAAGTGTGGCGTGGTGTGGCCTTCGAGTCTAGCGACTCTTGGCTCTGTCTACCCCGTAAGGGATGGAGACGTGATTCTATGTATGTATGTTTGTATCTTAAATAAATATATATCAATCAATCAATCAATATTTATACGAACAAATCACACAGATTGAGAGCCCCAAAGTAAGTTCGAGACTTGTGTGATACTACTCAACGATACTATATTTCATTACAAATACATATATAGATAAACACCTAAGCCCCAGGTCAATCTGAAAAAGATCATTTTCCATCTTGACCTGACCGAGAAGCAAACCCGGGACTTCCAAATCAGAAAACTGTCGCTAAAACGTATTGTTTATTTCCATTCAAAAGCGACACACAAAAATGACTAAAAATAAAACAGAAACGTGTATATGAACATACGTATCTTCTTTATTTAATACACGTTGTTTACATCCCTTATTTAGAGCTGGTTCTTTGTTTCCGAAAATAATGCGCAATTTCGCAAACAATATTTCCTCGAGACTTCAGAGAAGTGTTGAAGCATGTGTTGCATTTTGAGGCATTTTAATGAAATTCTGACTTACAATTTCTTAAAAATGAATACTATTTTTCTTCACTCCCAGACCAGCATTGAAGAACTCGACCTAGTCAAACTCATTTTAAAAATTGCTTACACACCAAAGAAAAAGATCCATAAAAATATGCCATTTAAGTAATGAAATCATGTAAAAATGCATGCATGTGTCATAAATTTTTAAAACGACCGCAATTTTGGCAATGTAGAACAATAAACAATAAAATTGCTATATGTTACGGAATGCGTCCAATTTTCTATGGCACCCAATGGGCTTTCGCAGAACCAATACAAGAAAATGGAATGCATATGAGAACGTTGTAATATATCTTTGCACTAAAGGATATGTTTTTAAAAATAGCGGTACCTACATACTTACTTAATGTGGACTCAGTGACCCAAAGTTGGTCGTAGCCTCTAACCCAAGAGCACGCCAGCGTCCCCGGTCCGGCCAGTCGTCTTCCGGCTAAGTCCGATGGACTCAGAGACCAAAGGTTGTGGTCTTCCAGCATGTTGGGGGTTATGTGAAGGGCTAACAACTCTAACAACACATCCATGGAAAAACTACTTGTTACGAAAACAACACAAGTGAATATACGATCGAATCCTAAAACTGTCAACAAATGGCATCGAAGATAGGAAAAATAGCGGTATACTTTTTATTTTTAAAATACATAAATAGATTACAGATATATCAGGGCTATCGACAGAAATGATAGACACAGTATGTTTACTTATTTTTATTCTTTACCTTTGTCTAAAAATATTCATTAAACTCCAGAATCTTACAATATATCACGTATTTTTTTTTTACTTCTAGAGGAAAATGACATTGCACGATTTTTAGTATGAACCATATTTCTTATTTATTTATTTGCCAATCTTTGACTGGCGCTTGCACTGTTTAAAATCTAAAACTTGAGTCAGATATTAATAAAAAGTACTTTATATTTAGTACAAACTTCTAATACTAATTGCTAATTAAAAACGTCACAAAACCGATTCGCATTTCAATAAACGAAAACAATCGAATCGCGTGTCCAATGACCTTTTAACGTCCAAAAGTAAACTGTGACAGGAAGAAAATAAATCCCAACCGCGCCTGCGCCACTCTGTATCCCAAAATAAGATCCCGCGCATGCCGGATCGAGTTCCCACAGTGTCTCCTAGCGCGTTACATTGCGCGTACGCCTGTGATAAATCTAGTCGATTGTGCCGCCACCTATACAGCAATATGACAAGTAATTTTGGAGTGTTTTGAACCCGACCCCCTAACTTTTTGCTTGTGTTAACGGATTACTAAAGCTGTAAGTATGCTTGTTCCGCCCTTCTGAAATTTTCGTTTTTGCTCACGTCCTTTAACATTTCAAAGTCTACGACGTAAGTTACTGAATCTTGTTACTTATGTTACAGTAACCAAAACTATATGTAGATAATATGAATAGGTGTAATTTCGCTCGAGCCTTTTTTTATTTTATCTATTCTGTTAAAGTTATAGCTATTCGTATATATATTTCTATTTTATCTATTCTATTATAGCTATTCGGCTATGGTATACTACACCTACTGTGATCACCGGTCGATCGAATACCTGGGTATTGACACCATGTATAAATGACTTTGCAATAGTATTGCTTTCCTGTACAGTTTTTCTTACTTGTATATAAGATTCCCATTCTACTATTTAAACACCATTGAGACATGATTATGACAACATAAAAGAATCAACATCTTTTTCAGTATTCGTATTATCTCCAAATAATTACGCAACGCAAAAGTTTAAAATGTAATCTAACTGATCAAATGACATCTGATTTGAAGTGGATATTTTTTATCTACAGTATATTATCATCATAAAATAATAAATAAAGCTTTTTAGGAATTTTGTAGTTACACAAGAAAAAGACAAATTTTGAGAGGCTTCTTTTATAATTTTGAGAGAAAAAGCATCGTTTTTCGTTTTTTGCGCGACTAATACCACTGTTGGAATCAGCAGCTTGGCATTCGAAATAACTAGATATTGAATCATCTATCGATCCACTTTTTGGTGGATTTCACACACTAATTGGTGGTAGAAAAATCCTCCCACTATCAACTGATCGTAGAGGAAAATTTCCTACTAATCAAAACTGTTAGTGTTCACCCAATAATAAAGAGATAGACAGAACTTACTTCGAATTGTACTTAGTTTATTACGTTAAAAATGAAGTTAAAAATCAGTGAAATGGTGAAATATATTAATAGAAATAAAATGGATTGAATGTATGAAATGGATGATTTCAGTGCTGATATAGGCATCAACATTTCTACTAACTACCGTATAAATAAAATTAATTATGAGACTTTTTGAACGCGGAAATAAAATTTATTTGAATAAATTAGATTGTCGCAATTGAGAAGGACGTAGGAAACTTTATTCTTAATCCACGGAAAGATCCCGAGGTGAAACTAGCAAATTAAATAAACAATTGGCGAAAAATAGTCGGCCATGTGACACGACCTTCAGAGCAAAAGCGTGCCTTTATTTACGCATCACTAAAATGAAAGTCATGCGTACTTTAGTAACAAAGAGAAATTGCCTACGTAGGAGTTTCAATTCTTCGTTTGCAATAACTAATGAATGTTTAATAAATGGTACTGAAATATTTTCTGAGATATTGGGTGCTCCAGCTAGCATGTATGAGAGGAATGATGAATTCGCTTCGAGGAAGCGAGAGAGATCTGTAAGAATCGTAGTAAGTGGAAATCCCTAGTTTCTCCCACAGGAAACAGGCGCGATGATATTACCTATGTATTTGAATATTTTGGTTTACTCTCACACACAACACACACTCTTGCAGCACTCTTGTGACACCCCTGGTGTTGCAGTTATCCATGAACAGCGGTGATAGCTTACCATCAGGTGACCCGCTTGCTCGTTTGCCGCCCTATGTTATAAAAAAAAACTCTTCGTTGAAGATGACTTTTGTTTTGTAGATTAGCGATATGCCTGTTTAGAGATTGTAGGTACAGTTTTAACAGTGATTTTTTTGTTATTTCTTTTGTAATTTTTATCAGCGCGGGAATTTCTTTTTCCGCGATTTCATACAATGTTTGTAGTTATAGCTGTATTGCACAAATTTGTATGTACAAACATAGTAATTTGTGCAATGCCGCTATAAGTGTTATAACTCTCCATCTCCAGTCCATCTCTTTTTCCTTTTCCTACTCTTCTATCTTCAAGTTTAATTCTTTTAGTTTGAGTATCATCAGCTCTTTATCATGTTATTGCAATTTTTCTCATAAAATCGTGTATAGTTTTCAACGGTGACTAATTCCTAGTAGCATTTACACATATTATAACCACGACCTGAATTCTTCCGCATTCATATGGCGCTCTAGTTCGGATTTGTCAACTCACTTCAATGCGGTATAAATATAAATAACAATATTGCGAAAGTTTGGATGTTTGTTGCTCAATCCGTTCTCTAAGTGTTTCTAAATATTTTTATTATTTACCTAATTATTTACAATTTTATATCATACTAGCTTCCGCCCGCGGCTTCGCCCGCGTGAATTTCCCACGGAAACAGTGCCTTTTTCCGGGATGAAAGGTACCCTATATCCTTCTCCGTACTTCCAGCTATATGTATGCGAAATTTTAGGAAGATTGGTTCGGTAGATAAAGCGTGAAGAGGTAACAAACAAACAAACAAACAAACCCCCTTTCGCATTTATAATATTAGTTAGGATACCATCGAAATAAGCGCAAATCCCATTAATTTTCCATAAAATTTTCCTCCAAAACTATTTCTGGCTCATTAACTCATCTTTCTCCCTTGACCGTATCGTAGATGATCTCAGTCAGTCATGACGCTGTCGTACGTCACGTTATGCGCAATTTTAACCAGAAACAAAAATACACGCCATGCGCA
The DNA here is from genome assembly GCA_018467065.1 of Ephestia elutella. Lineage (NCBI taxonomy): Eukaryota > Metazoa > Arthropoda > Insecta > Lepidoptera > Pyralidae > Ephestia > Ephestia elutella. The sequence continues at coordinate 16,743,465 of CM031571.1, read as the reverse complement.
GAAAATATAGCAACATATCATGTGCGCCAGGTGCGCGTGCGTCTCTATGCTGTGAAGATCCTTTGAGCAATTAACCAACTGAAAAGGCGACTTACAGGCACCCAACATCTAACAAATTTCATATGACATTGCTCATACAGAATATAGTTTGTGATTGTGTGCGTAGTAGTTTTTAAGCTAGTGTTGTTGCTTCTATCACGCATTGCGGTTAGTGCGTTTTCCCGCCCCCGAAAAGTGCACACGTTTTTGCATAGAAAATGCAGTCGCATCGTCTCCTATTGGTATAATGCTCTAAGAATATCCTACCGATATTAAAAACGTGGAAGTTTTTGAGAAATAGATAGGTATTTGGATGTTCGTTACGCTTTCACGCAAAAACTACTAGATGGATTTTGATGAAATTTGGTATACGCTCAAATTGAAATCCGAAATAACACATAGGTCAAATTTAGTCACTTTGTGCACCCATGACATACTTATTTCTGTTTATCCCGAAGGTTGACTGGTAGAGAATGCTGTTAGCATTAAGTCCGCCATATATACCATTTTATTTTTTTTGGTTTAATAAAGTTTTAAATAAATAATAGGTAAGGTATTTTTCTCCAGGAATTCCCACGTGGGCGTATCCCAGGGCGCTTTCACTAAAATATTACCTAAGTTTGTAAACATAGCTTAGTAGTGGGTAGTGGCTAAATAGTAGTAGGTATCCACTTAGACTTGTTTTCTCCAAATTCTGTTATTCTAATCTTACGGCATAATTTGTTAGGTTTTACTGTTTAGGACACACGTTGTACGTTGAATAAATTATGTTATCTTTTGACCATTCATCATTACAACCGCAAAATATCCACTGCTGGATAAAGGTCTCCCCCAAGATTTTAGGGGGATTTGCCATACTCACCACGCTTGGCAGGCGGGTTGGCGAGCGCAGTTTTTTTTGGCTTTGTGAGCTTCCGACGCTGCTGCCCATCGGAAGCATTTCCCTTAGTCGCCTCTTACTACATCCATGGAATGAGATGGAGTGGTCCTATTCTAACCCGGGAACCACGCGGCTTCCGACCATTAACACAAAGAAAATAAAGATTAAATGATCTTTATTTTCTTTGTCACATTTCTCCTACATTTTTAAAACACAAAAAGTGGTAATTAAAATTGTGTAAATGCATTCCAACGAACTACAATTCGCTTGTTTGCATTTCCCGACAAAAATAAACTGTTTTGCGTGTAAACGGACCGTTAGGGCCCATTAAACTACAAAATGTTACTACTGCAACACGTGATCTAAATACCTTAATGTTTAATTGAATTTATCAGGTTTTACAGTAGAATATACAGTTACGAGCAAACCTGTAAACAAAATAGATGGATAGATTAACACTTTATTGCACCATTTATAGAAAAGAACATATAAAGTAGTAACAAAAAGTAAATACATAAATAAACGCAAAGGCGGCTTATCGCAATTGCAATTTCTTCCAGCCAACTTTTGGGTGAAAGAGATATACTTATGTGAAAAGTGCAGGGTGCAGTAATCATTATTAATGACTAGCTTTCGCCCGCGGCTTCGCCCGCGTGAATTTCCCACGGGAACAGTGCTTTTTTCTGGGATGAAAGGTACCCTATGTCCTTCTCCGTACTTCCAGCTATGTGTATGCAAAATTTCAGGAAGATTGGTTCAGTAGATAAAGCGTGAAGAGGGAACAAACAAACAAACCAACAAACAAACAAACTCACTTTCGCATTTATAATATTAGTTAGGATAGGATTAGGATAATAGGAAAAAATAACATGGAAAGAGAATTTGATGTGACAATATATGTTATTGCTCGAGACTGTACTACATAGACCTGCATAAGAATTTGTAAATTTGTTAATTGCAGTTCATTGGGAATTTTGGGAATCCTCTCCTTTAATCATCATGTGACACATGACCACTACTCCACAAATAATTAAAGACGACAATGTACATTAATTCATATATTTAGATATATTGTTTGTTTGTTTGTAAACTCTTTATTGCACATACATACAAGAAAAATACAAAACATAGTGAAACAAAAAGAGAGGCAACAAGGTATTATACAAGTTTGTAAGAAAATGTAATGAAAAAAGTCGTTTTTGGAGAAAATGCTGCACTGGAGTTTGTTTGTGCCATTTTTTCTCCATTTGCGCTTTGAAGCAGGAAGTTAGATTAAATAAATAAAAAAATGATTAGTAGATTAAGTAGGCTTTTTTATTCTGAAATTCCAAAAAACTAAAATTAAATATATTTACAAAAATGCCAGCCCCGACAGTTTGTCGCCCTACGGTAAAGTGCCCAGAAGGCTGGCAGCATTGCCACGTAGTTTGAAAATGCTTTAAAGATTACCTATTCAAAATAAATTAACTATACGTTTACAATAACGACTGAATTTTATCGTCAAAGTTTTGTATGTTTAACTAAAAATATCTAAAAATCTGAATTAATTTCAGTCCGTTCATGTAAATTCCGGTTCGAAATTCAGTCACAAACGGACTTTTGTTAGTTTGAGCCAAATTTTAACTCGTAATTAGTGTTTTCATTGTATAACTTTGCATTTTGTTTTTACACAAGCTAACAGAGAGCCCACTCACTGTTCAGCTAAGCGTGGCCTTAGAGTCTCACGACTCTTGGCTCTGTCTACCCCGTAGGGGATACAGACGTGATTCTATGTATGTATGTACAAGCTAACATTAATATTGAGCCCTGACAGACAGTCTGATGTAATATTTGGTATAAAAAATAAATTTAATTTATCATACACATATTATTGTTACCTGTGCCTTAGAGCTCTACTTCCGAGGGAATTTCGGGATAAAAGTACTAATTTAGTGTTCATCGAAATCCGTTCAGTAGCTTTTGCGTCTCTTCTTCTCTCAGCCGAAAGACGTCCACAGTCGGACAAAGGCCTCCCCTAAGGATTTCGTCCATGGAGGGTTTTGCCGTAATCGCCACGCTTGGCAGGCGGGTTGGCGATCGCAGTGTGATGGCAAAGAAAGATGCTGCTGCCCATCCTCCGGTGTTTTAAATCCCTTAGTCGCCTCTTACGACACCCACGGGAAGAGATGGGTTGGTGCCATTCTAGGGCCACACCACAGGCTTTTGCGTAAAAGAGTACAAATATCCAAACGCCCATTCTCACAAACTTTCACATTTATAATGTTAGTATGATTATTATTTTATATTTAAAAACGGGATATATCATCAATCATCAATACATATAATAAAACTGTAACTGGTATGTGTCTGTACACAGAAGATATTTAAGAAAAAAAAAATTATGAGGGATTTTCATAGGGCCAATAGAAACCAAAACCATTTTTTGTAGATTTTTTGTCTGTCTGTCTTTCTGTCTGTATGTTTGTACTTACGAGCACGCAAAAACTAGGTACTTTACCAAATTTGATGCTGTTTTCACTGTTGTATTGTTGAAGGTCTAACTTAAAATCTGGCGTAGGATTCATCTTGATACGCCGCTTTGCTTTAAAAAAATCAAAGGAACGATCTTTTGTTCTCAGCAAGTTCAGATGTATTAATACATTTTCCAAGAACATTACAACGCAAACCTGTTTCTTAGCCAAAAACGTAAAAAAACGTAGAAAAACATCTGCCAAAGACATTACTGAAAATGTTACTCACAACAAAAAATCATTGTTCCTGGATTTGTAAAACATTAAACTATTTTGGGACTCGTTTTCCAGTGAAAACGACGTCAGTCAATGGAGGAATCAAGAATAGTCTCTAATCAGTCGAGGTCTTTCCAGACTTGTGACTGAATTATCCCCAGGATAGAAAATGTACACTTCTTTTGTGATAATAGAAAATTATTTCCTTCATAATTATTTCATAACTTTGTAGTATAGTAGTAGTTTAAGGTATAAGGTAAAATTGATATAGAAGCGGTACAAAAAGGAGTCTATAACCAAACATCGTCTCGTTCAGTCGTCCATCCTTTACATGGCGATCCTGCCAGTCGGCGTCGGCAATTTATAATAATACTTACGGAATAATAGCTTCGCGCCGCTGCGCTGCCATGGGAATTTAGAGATAAAAAAGTACTAAATGTGTTATTTCAGGTTATATTCTATTCGTACAACAAAAATCATCGAAATCCGTCTAGTCGATTTATCGGGATTGAGGAACAAACTCCACACATCTTCTCTCACATACAAACATTTCCATTTATAATATTGAATCGACTTTAGATTAATAATTCTTTAGATTTTTGATCCCATTTTGAGTTTGTCAAAATGTTATTTTGTATCCGAAAGCAAGTTGTAAATATTTTAATAAAGACTTCTTTTTTTCACAACTACAATGCCAAATCATACGATTCTTACATCCTCTGACTCATTGGTAGCAAGGACGACTCTCGTATTGACACTCAAAACTATTTACTGCCTATCACCTAGTGCTCTGAAAACATCACCCATTCCTACTTCATTGTCTAATGAGCTTTTCGACTCACACACGTGATCTTTAGCTTCTTGGAAACAAACTTTCAAATTGTCCAATGTAACTGTTATATCTTCAAAACAATTTGAGCTTTGGCTCTTCAGTAGAAGGTTTCAATTTCTCCAGCAATGTCTATCTAAATGTTTATTCATGTATAGAGGCTGCATGAATCGCCAGACGCACCTATTTATAAACCACCGGATCTTTGCGGATACTCACGCAAACGCTAAATTAAACTGGCTTTCGATATATGAACTAATACTCCTATGACATTATTTATATTGTTAAATGAAATGCTCTGTGTTTGCTTTATATTGTTATATGAAAACAAAATAAAACATATTTAAACAAAGTTAAGATTACTTTTAGAGGCAATAGAGTATTACTATTAGAGTTTTAGAGTTAATAGCCTATCTTTATTCTATTTTTTTCCTTCTTCCTATTTTGATGTCCTATTTTGTGATGTAAAATATGATTTTTTTGGTAATATTAAGGAATGGTTCCGACATTTGCTACATGTGTACTTATACCCCATATATATATTCCCATAGATATATAATTTTTTTTACCTAGGAGTGGAATTTCCAAAATACCGTTCCTATTAGTGCTCACTAGAATGTAATTGGTGCTCACTAATTTTATGCTATACAACGACGATTTCTGCAAATTTTAAGTTTCTACATTCGGTGATCTTGTCTCTTCTTTGAAATACCAATTAAGTCCAGACCAGAGTCTAATTTTAAATAAATAAGATAGCTGTGCCTGAGTCACAGCCCTATAACTTATAATGTAAACAAATAGTGTAGATAAATTGGGATTAAATAGTATTAGTTTGACCGCTCCAGAGCAGAGCACTGACGTTTAATTTAATTCTGACCCATTCTATCATCATTATTTACTTGAAGATTAAGATCTCTCTTCTTTCGCAGATACGTAAAGCAGCGCTAAGAAACCATGGAGCAATTCGAGTCGCTGTTGACATGCTGCGTGTGCCTGGACCGGTACCGGAATCCGAAGCTGTTGCCATGCCAGCACAGCTTCTGCATGGAGCCGTGCATGGACGGCCTGGTCGATTATGTTAGAAGACAGGTATGCGCAAACATTGACTGAGTTTTAGGAAATATAATCCAATGTCCTCAATAGGCAATGTATGAAATTTTTTAAAACTCTTGAATATTTTTCTGGTTGTAGGAATAACATTCCTGATTAACCTGTAAAAATCTTAGATTTTTCTGTTCTACCAATTAATAATATTAAAAGATATTGTTTTAATTAGCTCAACAATGGCGGAGCTACGGCTGTAAAGGATATTTCCTATGCTATGTAATATTAAAAAATGCAAGTGTCACTAGTTATGTCAGTTTGAATGACTGTGATTGTCACAATGACATAACTCTTAGAAATGACAGTCATTAAATGTCATTGATCAAATGTCAAATGACACTTGCATTTTTTAAAATTTCATGGCATGTGAAAGATCCCTAACAGCCATAGCTCCGCCATTTTTGAGCGAATTATAAACAATATTTTTTTACAATTAATTGGTAGAACATAAAATTCTAAGATTTTTACAGGCTAATCAGGAATCTTATTCCTACAACCAAAAAATTTTCAAGCTTTTTAAAAAATTTCATACATAGCCTATTTTCCTGAAAAACCTAAGGGTTTAGGCAGACCACCAGCCGCATGGTTAAGTAACATGGAGAAGGAGATTCAAAAGGCAAAGTTCCACCCCGGACAAACTGGAGTATTTACTCCGGTTTGTCTGGTGGTGTCTTTGTGCAGATGTACGAGGAAACCCGACCCCAAATATAATGACAGAAGAGGTGGACGAAGAAGAAGAATCAAAAAAAGACTCCCCACTGGATCATCAGGCTCTCCCTCTGTCTATGCCATGGCGTACATCTCTAGCCTAGCCAACAATACTTTCAACGTCATTGACACACCTAGCTGCCGAGTGTACTTACCACATTTTAAATATATTTTTCCCTAATTTCACTTTCCACAAAGATTTCTGTAAGATACTAAAGAGCAAAGCCATTCTTAAAATACCTTGATTTTCTTTCATTTTCGTTTTTACTCAAATAAATAATCTCTTACAGGTCAAATGTCCAGAATGCCGAGCAGAACACAGGATCCCGTACCAAGGGGTTCAGGGATTCCCAACGAATGTTACCCTGCAGCGGTTCTTGGAACTGCATGCTCAAATTGCAGGGGAACTTCCAGATCCTACTGCTGGCCAGGTCATGGAAAGATGCAATGTTTGCTCAGAAAAAGCATATTGTGCACTATGTGCTCATTGCGACAAGAAAGTGTGCGAAGACTGCAAAGCAGCACACATGGAGGTTATGCGGAGAGAAATCTCAAGAATCAATAATCAAATACGCCGTGGTGTTAATAGGCTTCAAGATATTTTAAGTATAGTTGAGCGCAACACTACAAACCTTCAAACAAACTGCGCTTCAGTGGCCGGAGAAATTGATGAGATACATAAACGCTTATCAAAAGCATTGAAAGATCGCACTGATTTCTTAAGGAATGAGGTAGACAGGTACCTTGCAACTGAGCTCAGAAACTTAACACACCTTAAAGATAATCTAGAATTAGAATTAAGCAATATACAGAGTAACTGTGATCTCGCTGATAAATATATGAACGATGACGTCGAGTGGGAAGACACTGAATTAGTAGATACTAAAGAAATATTCTTGAAAACTGTCGAGTTTCTAAGAAACTTCGATTATGAAGCTGGTGACTATAACCGTAGAATGAGGTTTGTTATGACTCATGATCCGAATCAGTTAGTATTACATGTTGCAAGCTATGGCGAGCTGAATGTTAGTCACCCTAATGCTTATTCTGGTGGTATACAGCAAAGTCAATCAGGACTAACAAGATCTAAGAGCGACCATCGTTTGGCGACACAATTCCGCCAGCAAGAAGAAGCTAAAGGTTATACAGAGAATGAAGAGCCAATATTGGGTGGCCGTAAGTTTGGTGAGCGCCGTCCACCACCTCCAGAGAAACATACAAGAGATTACGGTACGGAAGATTACAGCGGATACGAGTCTGAACATAGGCCATCGCGTAGATTCCGCTCTCGTTTTGTAAGGAGTCATCAACAAGATAATGATTCGGACTCAGAACAAGTAAGCCGCACAGTGAAAACAGAAGAAAAACAAAAAGAAAAAGATAAGGTTACTGATACAGAAGATGCTACTCGTGGTCCACTTAGTGGAATATTCAGATTAAGCGATTGCCCTCGTGTCATGCAAAGGATATTAGATGTTGACAGTGGTAAGAAAAAGGAGAAGAAAGAACCACCTCCACCTCCTAAACCTGTTCAACCTGCACCTCAACCTCGCAGACCACCACCGCCTGCACAAAGGCAACAGAGTGAAGATGATGAAATCACACGTCTTAAAAGGCAAAATAAAGGAGCAGCGTCTTCTCAAGAACCTGACCGAGCTCCTCAACGTGCTGCCGAAGAAGAAAGAAATGCAGTAAATCGTAAACCATCGACACCTGCTCGGGAGGTGAGTTGGGAAGAAGATAGAGAATAAATTATTCGGCGACAGTACAACGTAGAACGTAGACAAATCATCGATACTAACAAGGAAAATGCGAAACTAACGGCATTCCATATATACACTCCACGTTTAACATATTTTCCACATACACACATATGACAAATAAATACCTTTTGGTGTCCAATTCGAATTTCGATATATTCCTCAGGCGTCCAGCGATGGTGAATCTGATGAATCAGTTGGATCTCGGCAACGAACACAGCAGCGTAAAAATGCTACTCCGGTTCAAAAACCAACAACTCCAGCTAGGAGACCCTCAGCATCAGAGGCACCTGCCCCACACCGACCGGCAGCCCGCGCTCCCAGTACTGAATCGAGCGCATCGACAGAAAGTTCCGGCTCGGCGGTAAAACACACAGGTGCGATTCTATCAATTGGTGAATTGAAAGCAAAATATAGCAGTGACGGGCTCCCACCAAAACCAACTCGTTTATTTTCCACAGGCAATGAGAGAACCGCACCAGTAACTACGAATGGAACAGCCGGCGGGGCACAACGGGTGCAAAGTCGTTTTGTTAGTGCTCAACGACCGACCCCCGTCACGGCGCCCGCCGAGCCGGCTCACGAAGATTCCGATACAAGTTCCGAAGAAGAAACAGACTCGTCGGAGGAGAGTGAAGAGGAGCCTGCTTCGCAAAGAAAGCCCGAGAGCCAGGCGATGGCTCGTAGTGACATAGGCCCATTATTAGCACGTAGCAATAATGCTCGTAACGACGCCCATGATAATAAATCCAAAGACCCTCCTGCTACTACTCGATACCGTTCACGAAACTCGTCTCAAACTGAAGAAGAACCTACATCTCGGTACGGCACAAGCAGCCAGTCTTCATATAGTAATCGTTATGGAAGCAAACCTAAAGAAGAAGAGCCGTCGTCTTCATTCGATGATGACTCGAAATACCCCACCGCTCGATCGAGATATCTTGCTCTCAAAGAAAGGCGTAATCGTCTTGCGAGGAGTAAGAGTAGTCATACCGGTTTTGGGGTAGGCGACGATGATGACGTAGACGATCCTGTATCTCCGACTACAGCTTCACCCTCTGCTTATCTTGCGGCTCGATACGGCTCCGGCACAGGAGGTTCAGAGTTGTCTCGCAGCCGTTCATCGCATGCATTGAAGTCTAGAGAGAGCTCGCCAGAGAGACCAACAACAGGCGAGAAAGACGGAGCGGCCTTGAGTTCTTGGGCTAGATACTTGAAGAATAAATACGGGTCGCGGGGCAAAGAGCGAGATACTGGCACGTCGTCGAGTACGTCACGTCGCCTGTCTCTCGGGCTGCCCTTGCGTTCAGCTAATGAGCTTGCCAGTTCTGATGACGATTCAAAAAACGCGGCAGGCTCCCCCATCTCCCCTACGGCGGCTACAGCAGCGGTAGCAGGTTAGAAATAAGAGTGGCGTGTAAATAGGTTTGAAGCTTGTGGTTGATCGGATTTTTCGAGTTGGGAACTGTTCTTAATTGTATTTTTTGATCTTAGGTTTCGCAGCAGCAGGTTCCTCCCCTAGGAGCCAGTATCTGCAGAAACGCCGTTTACAATTCAGCGTGGGGAGCCGGGGGAGCGAACCCGGTTGTTTTACATGGCCTCGTGGTATCGCTGTAGGCCCCGACAACACAATGGTCGTGGCTGATTCCTCAAACCATCGAGTGCAGGTGGGTAACTCTCTGTAAATGAAGACAAAACGTAAAAGTTTACTATAGGTTACGATAGTGATAGATGTTTTCATACTAATAAAGTAATTCTGACTACCAAGAGAGCTATTCTCTCCCAGTAAATAGGAGCAGGGATCCTATTCCTGTCTGGAATTTGTCTGTTTACACCGGTCTGAAAATAGTCTTGCTTGCCTGACCTTGCGCTCGTATTTCACGCGACAGGGTCGCGAAATAATGATGGAATAGAAAATTAATAACGTAAACTTGCAAATTATACTTAAATATTTTATGAACCAGACTAACAACCAAACTAAGTAAATTTCTTGTAAAGTTAGGAAACTTTACTCAAGAAATTTATCAGTTTGATTGTTTCGAGAACACTTAGTAGTTTTTAAATAACTTTTCTAAAGTAAAAGGTATTTGAACGTTTTACTATAACTCATTAACTCCAAAAACTTACAAAGCTTGAATCAGTTACAGATGAAATCTGAAAAATTATGTAGAAATAATAGAGTCATTATTTTTGGGAGTCAATGTAGCGTTAGAATATAAAACTTTATTACAAGTTAATGACAAATGAAAAGACTTGAAACTTGTTGATGTAGATATAATTATAATATGGATTCTTTTATTTATCATTGTAAAATGTATGATTTAAATATAAAATATTTTTGTTATCTTCAATTGAAAGTCGCTATATTTGGGATCATTAAAATTTCCTTATTCTTGACTAAATTCATACGACTGTTCCGAGTATTCCAATTAGCATAGATTAATCTGAGGTTTAGACGAAAATAGAACAAATTAATGGGTAATCATGACTGTGAATCACTTTAACAAATCTCTTCGCAGATTTGCGTTTCATGTTTATTTGGATCGATTTTAATGGTAATTAAGCAAAACTTTAATTAAACTTTTTTATTTATTTTAATGTTTTCTGGATCATTAAAAATAACTTACAAAGGAACCAAAAAATTATGTGAGACAATAAACAGTATATGAGCTGCACTAAAAAAAAATTCTCTCATATTTGAAAGCCTATACTTTTGTAAATACAATTATCATATTACGAAACTCAATAAGCAATTTCTATGACTCAGACGGAAAAGACAGAACCGATATTCGATCTTGATAGGTCTTCACCCAAATAGCCCGAAGTCATAATAGACAGAAATGACAGATATCTAACACCTTGGCAGACCTTGTATTATTCGGCATAATCTTATAGGTATTCAGATTACTGTGAAAGACTACTGCCACTAGATGGCGGTTGTCGTAAAAGTCATGTCAGAAGCCTTTAGGCGACTTGAATAAAATCTGATACCAGTGTTAGTAATAACACTCTCGATACAGAACAGAACTGTGAAAGGGAGAAAAAAAATTGACAATATATTGACAATCTGTCGACACTTTACAATCTGGCGATTTTGATTGTAATCTGACGGAATTTACAGTTTGACGGTGATACTCGTATATCTACAAATGTGCAAGCTAAGAAGTTATGCCACGTTGTATGTTAATCTTGTATATTTCCAACAGGTGTTTGACTCCAATGGCATTTTCGTGAAGGAGTTCGGACAATACGGCAGTGGAGAGGGCGAATTTGACTGCCTGGCGGGCGTGGCAGTCAACCGCATCGGGCAGTACATCATTGCTGATAGATACAACCATCGCATTCAGGTATTTCTTAATAGCGATAAACTAGCCCGCGGCTTTGCCTGCGTGAATTTCCCACGGGAACAGTATTTTTCCCACGATGAAAGCTAACCTTCCCAGTCTATGTATGTGTATGCGAAATTTCAGGAAGATTGGTTCAGTAGATTAAGCATGAAGAGGTAACAAACAAACTTACTTTCGCATTTATAATATTAGTTAAGATTAGGTTATGATGTGTTCTCCTTTCTCTTCTTCTCTTCTGGAAATGTCAAAGTCGAGGAAGCAAGCAGCAAGCTGCGAGAGAATTATGGAGGAGGATTATTAAAATTTTGGAATCATTTACTCGTTAAGAGATAAAATAATCCAACGAAAAATATTTAAATTATTATCCATTTTTCTATTAGCCTCCTTTCACAATTTTACGAAAATCGTAATAAAATTGTATATATCACTTATATCTCTTCACTACCAGATAGAAAATATTATTATGACTACGTTAGTGCAGTTAACTGAGTTAACTCAATTTCACCAAAAGTGCGGGTTAGCTCTCTTCACCGCCAGTACGACGAATACTCTTAAAAAAATCATGTGGTCATGCATTTGATTTCTGTATAATAATGAATCAAAATTCCAAAACTATATAACTAAAAATAAATAACAAAAACATAACCATTCAAATATGAACACAAAAATGCAAAAGTTTTATCACGTGAAGCGGAATTTTGGTATTTATTTTAAATGCAATAGTTACGTAAATGCTACGTCAATACTTGCTTGCTACGTCAAGTAAAAGAAAGCTTTGTAAATAAGAGTTATCAATGTAGCTAAGTTAAACCACAGATGATACAAAGCTATAGTAGTTTAAATTTGGTTTAACCAACCCGCATGATAAAACAAAAGAAAAAGAGAGAAGCCAATTCAATAGGTACCTACCCATGAGGTATAATAAAATCTAAATTGATTATGGTACTAATTTTCTAGAAATTAATAATTCTAGATGATTAGGAAACACTATTAGAAGCCATTACCGCCAACAAACCTAATTAATTGAAAATTCTTAAAAGCACAAATGTAGACGCGAACCATTCGGCAAAATTCCTTCAGGGATTACTGGATATGCAATTAGTAATTCTACTGAAATGAACTTTATTCGCATTGAATTTAGTTTCAAAAATTACAAGGATATGAGATTATTTTAGAAAAGCTAGAACTGTTTTGTAGAACGTACGGAAATGTTGGAGGTGAGTTTAATAAGCAGGGCCATGAAATTTGCGATTAACAACTCAATTTTTTGTGTAAAATATATTAAAATTCAACATTCAAGAGACCATTCAAGACTATTTCACAGTCTTGAATGATCAAAGTCGTAAGTGTGCTAATAGGCAAAATATGAAGCGATGCAAAAAAAAATAGGTACTCAAGTCATTGCTTCTTCTTTTTTTTTATCTAGCTCTTGACTCTAAAAGAAAAAGATCCTAAAAAAATGAATTTATCGTTCTAAATATTGTAAAGCTGCTAGAACATCTGACTGATGCTCGGAGTTAAATCACATAGCGAGCTCTTGTTCGGATTTCTTTTCACGAAACTCTTATTTCAAGAAAGCGAGGAAAGATATAACATATAAAAAAATAATAAAGGAAGAATAAGAAACGTCATTGGAACCTTCAAAAAACGAGTCTACTTCTTCTTGAAAGGCCGGCAACACTCTTGTGATACCCCTGGTGTTGCAGTAGTCCATGGGCAGCGGTGATCGCTTACCATCAGGTGACCCGCTTGCTCGTTTGCCGCCCTATGTTATAAAAAAAGTACAAGAAGTTAACAACGAATATTTCATTGCCTTATGTTTTCGAGGCCGAGCTTTAAGGTAACCACTTAAAATTCCCAACAGTACTGCGTATATTCGATCTCCTCCCGAATTTCCCTCAGGATAGCACGGGAATTAGTATTTGTTCGAATATTTATTGAATTCCTTTCGTATCCCCAAAGACTAGTTAGGGAGTGACATTGCAAAAACAAATTGAAAGAAAAACGGTCCGTTTTTGTGAAATCTGTTCGAGCTGTCCAATTAACATTGTTTTTCTAAGATTCCGTTCAAAAATCTGAAAAGAAAATGTGTTGTGACAGACATTGAATTCAATAACAAATAACACCTATAATGAGCTGGGTAGAGTAAATTTGCCAGTGAGTAAAAAAAATACACTCAGATTTCTTTAAAAAATGTTCTATTGTTGTGGTGATATTGTGTGGATGTCTGTTACTCAGTCACTCAAAATTTACTAGACAGATTTCGATGAAATTTGGTGTACGGAGTAGAATAGAACCTGGATTGGCACATTGACTATATTTTATGCCGAATTTCCCACGGAAGATGAGCCCAGGGGCGATACTATTCTTGTATATTTTTGGTCATTTCTTCTCAGCAGTGGTCGTTCTGAAATGCTAGTAGTTTGTAGCTTTGAGCTTGATATATTATGATTAAATAATTAGTTATCGACGTGAAAAGAGCCTTCTTTGAAGGCCAAGTTTCAATAAAAAATTTTGACTTTGAGTTTGACATTGTAGCAGGTAAGAGCATTTTATCAGCAAATTAAAATTGAACTTTATGACTAACGATATGACTCAGTAAAATCACGTACGATTTTCATTAGTGAAATGGACATTAATGGCTATTTTAAAAGCTTTTATTTAACTTGCAATATATGTAAGTATGTTCGTTCGTGTGGAATCTTAGAATTCAATTTTGAAGTAGATATCTTCAACCGATTGAGCTGAAATTTTGTACACACGTTTAGTTTTGATGACAATGCATGATATGGTATGTGACGTCATTCTAAATCCAATATGGCGGACCATCCAATGGAGGAACAGTTATTGTTACAGCATGGGTATCAAATAAAAGGGCCTTTTTAGAGCGTTTATAAAAGCTTTATTTAACTTTTTTTTTTTACTATTAATTTTAGCATAACTCTTAACTCAAGAGTTCGATTTCAAAAACCACAATACCATAAAGCAACACGGACTCGCGCGTGGAAGTCCTTGTTGCTCGAAGCTCAATACAAATAACTGACAGAACATAGCTAGATGTGTAGGAATATATTTTCTAGCGCTAAAACTCAAACCCAGGACCGAAGAAAACAATTAGGCCAGGTTACTACAGCTTTTTTGAACTCTTAACTAAGATTTGCATCATCCAAAGCGCAAATTGGCAAACAATGGCGGAAAAAACTTCACTGAAACATTTTATTTCATGGACGTATTATTTGCTACATTTATACATATCTAAATATTTAAATAAATGATGTCAACATATTAATGCCTCGATGTTTTTATGTTGTATGTCTATACATTATACAAATGATCTTGCAGGATATTTACCATTTGGATTGCTGGCACTTACCGCTCATTTATCTTTCTAGATATCGATATTGTTTGAATCGTATCGATTGATAATAGCTTTTATTGCATGTATGAAGAGAGTGATGAGTAAAGAGGAAGCAACAGAGATCTGTAAGGATCGTAGCAAGTGGAAATCGCTAGTCTCTTCCAACCCCCGCGGGAAAAAGGCGTGATAAAATGTATGTTTGATAATAGATTTTCAATTTACACTAAACCCTATTATTATTGTTACAGGTCTTCGACCCAGCAGGCCGCTTCTTGAGAGCTTTTGGCAGCCAAGGCACGGGTGACGGAAAGTTTAACTACCCATGGGGTATCACCACAGACGCACTCGGCTTCATATACGTGTGTGACAAGGAAAACCATAGAGTTCAGGTACGCTAATTTGTAACTTTGAGAATGTACACGATTTCTACGATATCGGAACCTTTAAAATGGTGGTCTAGAAAGGCCGGCAACTATCTTGTGATAACTCTGGTATTACGATTGACCATAGGCAGCGATGATTACTTACCATCAGGTGAGCCGCATGATCGTTTGCCTATGCCATCGTTTGCCATGTCCTATACTATAAAAATAATATTTTTTATTAAATTAAAAAAAATTAGACTAATTTCTCAATAAATTATTTGAATTTGCAATCGAGGACTCTTGGCATTCGACTTATTGGCCTGAAAAGGTTAGAATGGTATGAAAAGCATAGATTTTATTGCTTCCATATTCCAGTAGTCCTCACAATCGCTTTTAGGACTCGAAATTCATGGTTTCTAATCAAGCTTTCTTTCATAAGTTGTTTTCAACTTGGTTAGCATATTGCTGGCTGAATCATCTAACTGAGGTTTAGATTCATTTAGTAATTTTAGAACTTAGTAAAAGGTTTCTCCTTTTGTTCCCTTATCGCAAAGTCCACCTTTGTGCTTACTTCCATTACTGACTGAGTGACTGACAGTAATTTTGGCTGTGCGTTGACACAGCCAAAATTACTGGGCGTAGGAAGCTGAAATTTGGCATGTAGGTACCTTAGGGATTGTAGGGAAGCAATAAGAGAGGATTTTCCGAAATTCCCACGGGGACAAAGCCCCAGGACTATGCTAGTATTTATATATTATCTCTTTGTGACTTAATTTTGCAATAAAGAGATATATGTATCATACCTTGACAGTTTTGGTCACTAACGCACACAGAAAGGTGGAAATAGAACAAAACGGAACACCTCGTGACACAGCCACGTGTGTTCCATCAACTCTCCTCCCTGGCTGGTCGCCAACTGTCGCAATAAACATGATGTGAGGCCCAACTGGATTTGAAGTACTCCTTGTGGCTTTGACCTTAGCTAATTTCATTCCGCATTAGTCTGGCAATTTCGACAGTTTATTTTAGGTTCTGTAATTAAGTTTTTGACGTATAGAAACGTAGCATGCATTTATGAACTAGTTCATACAGGAGGAAACAGAACTGGCATACCTAATATTTGTCAGTTTCACTCACTACTTTCATATTTTTGTTGGCAAGCGTAAGGGCAACGCAGATTTCTTTGAACTTCTGTGTTTCGATTCCCAGGTTTTCCATTCCTGTGCAATCATTGGAACTTATTTTCACTGTTGTCTTAAGTTCTGTTTCAGAACTTTATGTATTGTCCCCTTTTGTGAGTTTGTGACCATTGGATCCATGACACAATACTATGCTTACTAAAGGCTGATAATTGTATTGTATATTCTCTAAAAGGCGGTAACTGATATTCAGTGTTTTACTCTCTGAAAAAAATCCTCACTGAGTTACTGCATCACTATGAACGTGTATCACACAGCTTAAAAGTTTTATATATATATGTGTTTTAACTGTTTATTTTGTTTTTTGTCTTGTGAAGGTTTTCTTTATCATTATTATTCTGCCCACATCAACCCACTGCTGGGTATAGGTCTCCCATTTTATGCGCCACTTCTTACGAAGATTATCTGAAAGAATTTATCTATCTATTTATTTTTCCACCAGGTATTCCAATCCGACGGTACGTTTGTGGGTAAGTTCGGCTCGTTCGGCTCGAAGCTGGGCCAGCTGGAACACCCCCACTACATCGCCGTTTCCAGCACCAACCGAGTGCTGGTCTCCGACTCCAACAACCACAGGATCCAGGTGTTTGATGTCAACGGCCGGGTGCTGTCGTCGTTTGGAGATGAGGGCTCTGAAGACGGGCAATTCAAGTTCCCGAGGTAAGAGTTAACGAAAAAAATATACCACCAAAACATTTTCATGTGAAGTGTTGCCAAGAGGAGATTATATGGCTCGCATTTTTTATCAAATCTACATGTAGAGCCAAGCTTTCAACTCTTCCACCCTAACTGTACGAGCCCAACTTCACATATTCTACACCTAAGTCAAAATATGGGTCTTGGCCGTTTCGCCACCGTCACATGGGCGTAAGGTGAAAAATTTACTTACAGTTCATTATTTTTTTGTTAAACATTAGTTCTTGTATTAGTAACAAAATAGCCAAGCAACATATTTTGACTCAGACACAGATCAATATTTAAATTCAATTTTAAAGGCCGGCAACACTCCTGCTATACCCCTGGTGTTGTGGTTGTCCATGGGTAGCGGTGATTACTTACCATCAGGTGACCCGCTTGCTCGTTTGCCGCCCTATGTTATAATATAAAATTCTTCCATTATATTACTGAGTGACTGACAACGCACAGTATAAACGTAGTAAGCATAGGAAGCTGAAATTTGACATGTAGTTTCCTTTGGAAGTGTAATGGAGCCGTAAGAGAGGATTTCCCGTAATTCCTACGGGCTCAAAGTCCTGGCCTTGTGCTATTTTAGTTAATAATATTTCATAATTGTTAGAATCTTTTTTACGCTATGTATTAACATCCTACAAATACAAACATCCTACACTTCGTAACAATGGGTCAAAATTATGGATATCATTTGTTTTTCTGGGCATAACCTTGTGTTTTCAATTGCTCATAAAGTGTGGTCTCTGGTCTTCTAAATCCTCTTTATGATGCCCGAAGTTTCGACCAGTACAGGCCTAATGTACGAAGTTTTTAGTTATGACCTTGTCAGGAGTATAAATTTGATTGTATATTATTTCGCACAATTATCAGTATGTAACTGATAAATTACTTAGGACGTTGGGTCGGTTTTTGGACCTTTACCAAGGTAGTGAGATAATATAAAAGTTATCCCCCTACCTCTGTAAAGTATATAAATAAAAAAAATATATTTTTCATAAGAATAAAACGTAGTAGGTATTTTCTTTGTTGGACTCCGCTGTCTAAGTACAAAATGTCGATGTACGTTAGTTCTAAAGTATCCAATGTCGAAGTATTCGAATACGATGTAGACTTGATGTGGTAAAATGTTTTTTTTTTTTTTAATTCCATATTTTAAATACAAATTGGAATTACATTATCCATCCATAATTTATCTGTTCCAATTTTTCAATAACAAATGTCAGTACCAGTAACGTGTGAAAGCTATCATTACCATACCTTGACCGCGATTTCTTAGTACAATAATAACTGCGTATGACCTAAATACAAAAATACGAGGTGCGTATTAAAATACATTTTATGTACTTCCGACGACCTACGTTTTTCTGAAGAAAATGTGAAATTGGATCAAGGTTTATTACTTTGTATATTTCTGAAGTATTTCATTACAAATTGATAAGTGTGCTCGTTTTAAACTAATGCTTATTCTAATTCTGACAAGATTCCAAAAAATATAATGATGAACTAAAGAGATTTAAATTGATAGCTAAGAACATTATACTATGATGTTATTTTACTATGTTTTAATTTTTTCTATCTATGTATTTGTTGTGTACAAAAATTAATAAATAAATAAATAAACATTTTCAAAAAAATACAGTCAACTTGAGAACCTTTTAATTTCGGCTTTTGAAGTCGGTTGAAAAATAAGAAACAAATGCGATCTTTTAACGACCAAGAGAATGCATGAGGAAGTGCGTCTATTGTTAAACAATTGTTAGATATCTAAAACGTCATGATTGAAGGATTAAGAAGCTACAGAAAAAAACTTTAACTTCATAGATCGCGAATTGAAACGCGCGTAGATTATTTAAATCTATGTTCGACTCTCTCACTGATTTCAGATAACTGAGTTTCAAGTATAAACGTTTTTTTTTTCCTCAGGGGCGTAGCCGTAGACGACCAAGGCTACATCGTGGTGGCTGACTCCGGCAACAACCGCATCCAGATCTTCCACCCTGACGGCACCTTCCTCCGTGCCTTCGGGTCTTGGGGGTCTGGTGATGGAGAGTTCAAGGGTCTGGAAGGCATAGCCGTCATGTCTGGAGGGAACATCATTGTGTGTGATCGGGAGAACCATAGGGTTCAAGTGTTTTGATGTGAGTATATCTATCTGTTTTTTTTTTTGTTTTTTTTTCTGTTAGATAGCAAAAAAAAAAAAAAGACTGTGAGACCTTTCATGAAGCCTTTGGGTTCTAGGGGTCGGGTACAAAAATATTTTTTCATTAGTTACTAACTCAAAATTTTCCTGCGATAAATAAGTTTTATGTCGATAATCAACATTATAATGGAAGTCTATACCTAATAAGTAATATGTATATTGTATAAGGTTTATAACGCGGGCTTTTAATAAATTGAGAAAGTTTGTTTTTTTTATTTTGAAATTGGAAAGAAAAAGATAAATGAGGCCAGTGTCCAACACGGGAACAAGTTATTATTAACCCAGATAAGCTCTGAAATTATTTTTTCTTAAAATTTTAATAAAATATTGTTTTATTTATTTGAGGTACCTCTAAAATACTTATAAAAAATATTTAAAAAATATCTACCTGACGGTTTTTCGGAAAAGCCTGTCCTATATATAGGACAGTAGGATAATAGGTAGTATGTAAAGTAAGGTATCAATATAGACAAAATATAAAAAACAAAAATATTTAAAACAAAATATTTTTATAAATCAGTACAAAAATTAAAATTTAAATATTACTATATACTAAACTAAAATTAATTAAGAATAATAATACAACGTTGACATTTACAAAAGCACCTAAACCAAGGCCTTTGTATTTTGGGTCCCACATATGGTTGTGTGTAGCACCCTGAAAGGCTCCAACCATTATACCCCCATCCGTGTAGCACCAAGCTAACCCTTACCTGATGGGCTTTCATTTTATATGTTGCTTACAACATGATCATAGGCTCATCTAGGCCCGTAGCCGCCCACGCTGACCTGCTTATGGAGGCGGGGGCAGTGGGGCGAGATGAAGGATACTGTTGCTGTATTGTTGATTCTTCTTCTCCATTGTCTGAACTTGGTCACGGTGCCTGCGTAAATCGCCAACTCGTATCGGCCTAGTCGTATCAGCCTTCACTATGTTTGTATGCTCCGGGCTATCATTCACTTAGAAGTACCAGTTTCCAAGTTGGGGGTAAAGCCCAGCCCACCTTTCTATTGAAGTTTGGACGTCGACAGATCTCTATGTCTATTTTTATTTTATTTGAAACCCTTTTCCCTTGCCAAGACACTGGCCTTGTCGAACTGTAAATAATGGGTTACATTCGGTTGGTCGATGGCCGCTGACTTCGCGTGTTCCACTAGGATTCGCTGTCCAGCTCCTTCATGCTCCTGATGTGCTCATACAGCCTCATCGCTACATTGCGGCCAGTTTTACCGTCGCAACTCTTTCCACAGTCACAAAAAACTTTTTAAACTCCTAGTACATTTAGGGGATCTTTATCCTTCGGAGAGCAAACCAAGCGAAAAACCCGCTCTTTTTTAAATTATCCTCATTGCCCGAATGTTCATCAGTGGCAATCAAAGTCAACGGGAGATGGTAAAATACCTCTTTCGTACATCTTCAGAATAGGGAGTATTTTCTAAGGCATCAAAAATGTCATGTGCAGTCAACTGCCTGAAAACATAGATTACCCTTATTATCCTACTGTCCTTTATATAGGACACCTATGTTTACAAGGAATTTCTTAGCACTCATCGAAATATTTTAGAATATTTTACTTATATAAAGTATTGAATACATTATTCAAAACATAAGAAATGTTAAATTTGATTCCTAATATTTAATAAAAAAAAGTTATATATACCTTTGTCTCGCCTTATCTGTTATGTACTGTTATTGCTCACTTTTCAGTGGAATAATTAGAAATATTATAAAAAAAACTTGATATTTATTTTTTGTATGAAAAAGCACTCTGTCCTTATTTCGAAACATGAAACCATAAGTTGATAACTATAATGGGTATTTTGATATTTTTTATTTTTTGAACTGTCCTATATATGGAACGGTAGGTTTATCTGGGTTAATTGAAGTTTATATTATATCACTAATGATATCTTTTAGTTTCAGATGAACACAATTAATTAAACCAATTACGCCGAGTGCAGCCAAAGCAAAATGCCAAATATTCAACAGTTTTAATAACAAATGTAAATAATTTTATACAAATCGAGTCAGTGTTTATATTCATCTGCTATTCAAAGTGTTTTGTTATACGAAATGTTATTGAATAAACATATTTTATGCTTTTATATTCGGAATTTTAATTTGTCTATTTATGTCCTAAAAATATTATATGCGAAAGTATGGATGTGAGTTTGTGAGGATGTTTGTCACCTTAATCACGCAAAATCTACTAGACGCATTTTGATAAAATGTATGGTACACTTGTAGAAAAATACCGGGAATAGCACATATTACATACCGAAATTCCCACGGGAGCGAAGCCCCGGGGCTCAGCTAGTACAATATATAAAAGACGTATACTTTTTTTTTTTATAACATAGGGCGGCAAACGAGCAAGCGGGTCACCTGATGGTAAGCGATCACCGCTGCCCATGGACTACTGCAACACCAGGGGTATCACAAGAGTGTTGCCGGCCTTTTAAGAAGATGTAGACTCGTTTTTGAGAGCACTCCCCATGATACATTCGGTAAAGAATGCACAAGGATGCGACATCCCTACGCAGAGCCAGAGGATCGAGACGGCTGACGAGATTCTCGTCATCGACGATGCGAATCGCACGACGTTGAACGCGGTCTAAAGGGAGAAGTTGGTATTGAGGTGCCCCAGCCCACAGATGGGAACAGTATTCCATATGCGGCCTAACTTGTGCCTTGTATAGCTGAAGGCGATGTGCCGATGTGAAATACTGCCTTGCTCTGCCTAGGACACCCAGTTTTTACGTTTACTTTTCATATCATTTGTCATACTATTTAACAACTAGTGCAAATCATATTTTTGGTATGTATGTATGGTTATACAGGTTAGGAAAAATATGATAAAGTTGCTGTTACTGTCAAAGTAAGAGGGTGCAACTCAACCTTGGACAATTACATAAAATAAATAATAAAAAAAATCTTTATTACTTCCAAAAAAGTACATTTGTTATTTAATTATAGAAGGCCGGGGAACTCCTTTAAGCAAAAAGTATGTGCCAGAATTCCCTGCTCTTACCTGATGACTTAATGTTGTTATTAAGTAAGTACTATTTTACCCACCGATTACATAATTGTCAAAATTACCCCAAAACTTAATCTCAAGTAAACAAAATAGTTTTATGGACCAATAAAATAAATTAAAATTATAATGACTGTAAACATCGATCATTGTCAAGTATAGTCCAAGTCCGCTCTAAGGCACATCATAAGACAATGTCTAATCGTATGTCTTATAAGATAGGTAGACATAAACATCGCCTTTTCTAGTAATTTTGTTTTGATGTTCGGCATCTGTACCCAAATAAATTAAATCGTCGAAGGTCTCTGTATTTTAACAGACAAAAATAGTTGAATAAAATTTAAATATGAGTAAAAAAATTCGGAGTGAAATCATCCACGATTCAAACGCAGAGCTAAACATTGCCATTCAAATTGGCAATGCTGCCAGCCTTTTTGGAAAGTTGCCGCAGGGCAACACTTTAATTGAATCGAGACTCTATCGACTCTATCTTTACAATTTACAATGTTCTTTTCAGTATTTTATTTATTTTAAAGTTTCGATTAGTTTTAATTATAATTCCTTATTTTTCTTCTATAGAGATGCCCCAAATATTTTTTTCTTAAACATCTCTTGTGTACAGACCAGTTACAGTTTTATATGTGTTGATAATCCAAATCTACAAATACCTAATATAATTATGTATTATTGTCAAATAATCCTCCGGCATTGCCTCCGTAAGAAAGACACAGAACGTCTTATCGCGTGGCAGCTCACGGTAAGACAAATGGAAGGGAGACAACTGATGGGACAGGCGTGTCCTAGGAATGGGCTCAACGTTGTTGTCAGATTGATTGAGAATATCCTTGGAATTGTTATCTTTAATCAATGTCCCCTTGTATAAGTAATATTACGTATACTGCTCGACGTCGTCGATGCCCGAAATGCGCCCAAAATTTGGCACCAGTACATGCAATCTCTCTCTCAGCCGAAAGACGTCCACTGCTGGACAAAGGCCTCCCCCAAGGATTTCCACAACGACCGGTCCTGCGCTGCCCGCATCCATGCGCAACCCGCGACCTTCACCAGGTCGTCGGTCCACCGAGTGGGAGGCCTGCCAACACTACGTTTTCCGGTTCGTGGTCGCCACTCGAGAACTTTTCTGCCCCAACGGCTATCTGTTCTGCGAGCTGTATGTGCCCCGCCCACTGCCACTTAAGTTTAGCGATTCTGCGGGCTATATCGGTTACTTTAGTTCTCCTACGGATCTCCTCATTTCTGATTCGATCACGCAGGGAAACTCCGAGCATAGCGCGCTCCATCGCCCTTTGGGTGACCTTGAGCCTTCTTATGAGGCCCATAGTAAGCGACCACGTCTCTGTTCCGTATGTCATCACTGGCAACACACACTGGTCAAAGACCTTAGTCTTGAGACACTGCGGTATTTTGGACGAGAAGATATCGCGAAGCTTCCCGAACGCTGCCCAGCCGAGTTGGATTCGACGGTTGACCTCTTTCTCGAAGTTGGACTTACCTAACTGAACTGTGTGTCCCAGGTATACGTAATTGTCAACAACTTCGAGTGTAGAGTCTCCAACCTTTAGAGGAGTGGGTGCGACACGGATATTAGACATGATTTTCGTCTTATCCATGTTCATTTTTAGACCCACTTGTTGAGAGGCTCTACAGAGGCCATCGAGCATTGTGCCTAGGTCTTCCAAGGTCTCAGCCATGACTACGATATCGTCAGCGAATCGAAGGTGAGTGAGGTACTCGCCGTTGATATTGATACCGAGTCCGCTCCAGTCCAGAAGCTTGAAGACATCTTCCAGGGCGGCGGTGAACAGTTTCGGAGATATAACGTCTCCCTGTCTCACCCCTCGCTTCAACTGGATAGGTTTCTGAGCCTTGATCCTGGAGACGGACCGACATGGTGGCGTTTTCGTACAAACACTTCAGCGCTTCGATATATCGATAGTCAATTTGGCACCGTTGGAGAGACTGTAGCACAGCCCAGGTCTCGATCGAATCGAAGGCTTTCTCGTAGTCCACAAACGCCAAGCATAAGGGCTGATTATACTCCTCAGTCTTCTGTATAATCTGCCGCAGCGTATGTAAGTGGTCTACGGTACTAAAGCCTTTTCGGAAACCGGCTTGTTCGGGAGGCTGGAAGTCGTCGAACCTGCGAGCGAGACGATTCGTAATGACTCTCGAAAACAGTTTGTAGACATGGCTCAGAAGTGAGATAGGCCTATAATTCTTCAATAAGGTTTTGTCGCCTTTTTTGAAGAAAAGTACCCCCACACTTCTGTGCCATGCCGTAGGCGTTTGTCCCTCGAGTATGACGGAATCGAATAGCTTCTGAAGAGCTTTTAATACCGGTGTTCCACCTGCTTTCAGAAGCTCAGCCGTGATTCCATCATCACCCGGTGCCTTATTGTTTTTTAACTGTTTGAGAGCCATTCTAATCTCGTATAGGCTGACGTCCGGGATATCTTCGGTGTAGTGTCGGGTCAATCTGGCTCTTGGATCTTTGGCCAGATTACTGACAGGTGCGCGTACGCTGGTGTATAATTGTCCGTAGAACATCTCAACCTCTTCCAACAGCTCTGGCTTCGACGAAATGATTCTGCCATCCTCAGTCTTCAGCTTGGTCAGTGGGCTCTGACCAACAGACAGATCCCTTGCAAACACTTTTGAGCCCTTATTTCGCTTAATCGCCTCTTCAATACGGTCAGTATTGAATTGCCGTAAATCGCGCGTTAGGGACTTGGAGATCTGTCTGTTTAGACGTCGATACTGAGCAGCATCGTCAGAGGACTGCAGAACCAAGTTTCGTCTTTCTTCCATGAGTTTGTTGGTGAGGTCCGGAGATCTTTTTGGTTCCTTTTGAACAGCGGGTTTTGGAAGGCCTTAGACCCAGCTGTTTGGACAATTTGCACAAACCTGTCATTATAATCGTCCAGATTTTCGCAGTCTCCCAGGCATTCGAAGCGATTCCGCAACTCGAGCTGAAAGCTCTCGGGGTTTTGGAGCTGGATAGGCGCTGGTCGGAGCGTAGACTTCATCAGTCGACACCTTTCGAGTTTTATTCTAAGATTCAATATGCCTCTTACCAATCGGTGATCGCTTCCCTGTTTTTACGGCATTGATCACAGAGACATCATTGAATATGTGCCTCTTCGTCGACAAGATGAAGTCAATCTCATTTTTTGTAACGCCATTAGGATGCAACCATGTCCACTTTCGCTGTTTTGGCTTTTTGAAGAAGGAGTTCATCATAAAGAGGCCCTCCTTCTCCATAAAGCCGGCCAGCAGATGACCACGTGCATTCCTCGTTCCATATCCAAAATTCCCCACTCTCAGCTCATCATCGCTTCGTTTGCCCAGTTTCGCGTTAAAGTCCCCCATCACAACGGTATAGTGGGCCTGGGAGCTATGTATGGCTCTAGAAATATCCTCATACATAGTCTCTACCTCGTCGTCGGAGCGATATGAGGGCGGTGCGTATACTTGTATTACCTTCAACGAATACCGTTTGGTGATTCTGAGTACAAGGTACGCTACCCTCGCCGAAACACTCTCGAACTGGACCACGTTGTTGACGAGGGACCTGTGGACGATATACCCGACACCACCCTGGGACAGTTGGTCGCCCTCCCGGAAATAGAGCAGGTTTCCGGATTTGAGGATCATGGTGCCCTCCCCCTCTCTTCGGACTTCACATAATCCTACAACATCCCATCGTAAACTGCTCAATTCTTCCTCCAGTTCAGCGAGTTTCTCGTCGGTCCGAAGTGTGCACGTGTTGTAAGTTGCCAGGGCCAAGGGTCGTCGGGGTTGGTAGCCTGGTATCTGCCGGGGATTCTTAGCACCCCCTGCCCCGCCGTTACCGTGACCGCTACCAGAGTCCGGGATAGCGGGGCCGCCGGGGACTAGGGGCCGTGTTGTGGGTGTATTAACCATAGGGGGGTTTTGCCGTAATCGCCACGCTTGGCAGGCGGGTTGGCGATCGCAGTGTGATGTCATAGTACGCGGAAAGATGCTGCTGCCCATCCTCCGGTGTTTTAGATCCCTTAGTCGCTTACGACACCCACGGGAAGAGATGGGTTGGTGCTATTCTAGGGCCACACCACAGGCCTCGTATTTTTGGCATTAATGTTTTTCAATCATTAAACATTTCTTCACATTCTCTCTTTAGGCGACTGTACTAATTCGAGGAAAAAAATTACGTGTTTATGTGTCGTGTGTGTTTATTGTGTGTTTCTACGTGTGTGTCGAACGAAACCAAGAGGTTGGTAAAAACTTGCACTATAATCTTTTTTTATATTAAATATGGGTTTGCTCTTGACCACAATCTTGCCCGAGGACAGAGATGAGGTCTACGATGTAGCGAGCTTACCCAGAAGCAGCCTATTCACTCTGGTTTTGAAGAGAGTCAAGTTGTACATGCTCGGGAACACAGACGCTGGCAGTCTACGTTAAATAAACTCAATATATTTAAATTCTTCCGTTACTGACAGATTGAGTGACTGAGAGACAATGCACACTACGAACAGACAAAACTACTGGTCGTAGGAAGCTGAAATTTGACATATAGGTTCCTCAGGGAGTGTAGGGTAACACTATGAGAGGATTTCCCGAAATTCCCACAGGGACAACGTCCCGGGCCTATGTTAGTCTAATATATAAATCACAAGATGTCCTCAGTAAGTTACCTTATCGCTCTGAGTCCTGTGCTCGGAATATCAAATCGATAGAAGATGTTGGTATTCACGCACAGAATCCAGATGATTTAGTAATCGACTTGTCTCTGCTATAAAATTTTGATTGTCGAACATAAAAACGAGCTTGTACTCTTTTTTCCACTAAGATTATACTTTTTGGAGAGTACGTGACCAAAATTGTAACAAAATGTTTGAAAGCTGCTAGATATACTGTTTTATTAGTTTTATCTGTTCCTGTATCACTGTTCCTGTTCCATGTTCCTGTATGACTGGAATATATTAAAAATATTGAATATAATTAATCCTAATATTATTTAGGATCCTAATATTATAAATGCGAAAGTGAGTTTGTTTGTTTGTTTGTTTGTTACCTCTTCACGCTTTATCTACTGAACCAATCTTCCTGAAATTTTGCATACACATAGCTGGAAGTACGGAGAAGGACATAGGGTACCTTTCATCCCGGGAAAAAGCACTGTTCCCGTGGGAATTTCACGCGGGCGAAGCCGCGGGCGTAAGCTAGTAAACTTATAATTTCCAAATAATATAATAATCATTAGCAATTTAATCATGACATGTAATTGGTACTGTAAAACTGTATAACATCTTAAGTCACCTACATTTATGCAAATAAAGAATTTTGAGTTTGAGTTTGAGAAATCCTTTTCTGGGATAAGTCTGCCATTGTAAGCCTGTCTTTTTGTTTCGCAATTTTTTGTATTTTTCTTATTTGTATGTGCAATAAAGAGTTTACAAACAAATAAACAAACTGCTATATAATTTATTCCATTTTCCGAATTTCTATGCAGGAGAACATTTTGAATAACAACAACAAGAATACTTTATTAACACACAAGAAATTACATTTCAAGGTACATAAAGTAACTTATATGTAAAAAAAAAGGAAGATGCACAAAAGGCGGCCTTATCGCTGAAAGCAATTTCTTCCAGGCTACCAATTGAGAAATTGCTGTAGACGTAATGTATGTTAAAAAAATATAGTTATAATTTTAATTATAATAATACACATTACGATACACATACGTGTATTTTTTACACGAATGTTATTATGAGATGAACCTGATCTCATGATGGAACTAGAAGGTGGCTACTAGGGTGTCCCAAAAAAATCGAAGTATTTTTTTTCCAACGCATACCCTCTTATTATGTTTGAATGGTGCCCAAACACTTGTAAACGAAATTTTACGTACTTAGAACGATAGGAACCCGTGCCGACTTGCATCGACACTTGTTCGTTCTTGTTCATTACGGCGCGCCGTAGTGACTTGTTGAAGTGCTTGCAATTTACTCGTTTGTTTTATTAGTAAACGCATTATTTTCGTTCAGTCAAGATGTCAGTAGAATTACGCAGTTCGAAAAAAGCAATATTTTTAATAGGGGATGTAAAACATCAAATAACTGGCTCTAAACTACCGTCTAATGGACAAGTATTGGCAGTTCTATTCTACAATATTCGTGAAGTGAAATTAAGTGTCAATGAGAGCGCGAATCTAGCTATTCGTGAGTGCATTATTTATTGGGAAAAGGCGCGTATACCAACCAGAGCTTTACCTAATTGTGTTAAGAAACTAGTTACCTTATACCAAGTTTGGAGAGATTTGCAAAAAATGCGAATAAAACACAACAAATATTTGAGCAACGACGACAAGAGTTTGTTTCAAACTTGGATAATTTATTTGACATTGCACACGCCGATGCACTTCAATTAATAAAAATAAATGAAGATAGAATATTCTTAGAGCGTCAAAGAGAGCCAGGCAGGCCTGGTCACTTAGCTGGAGTGGACAAAAAGTTAACCGAAAAAGAGGAAAAAGCACGCCTTCGAAGCATCGAGGAACAAAAACGTCGCATCAATTATTACGCATCCCTAGCAGCCCCTTCTACGTCTTCTTATCAAGAACATTCATCTTCTGAATCTGAGGTAATGGATTTACAACATAATTTGTCCACAATAGCCGAGACCGCCCAGTCCGATTCCAAGAAAACTTCAATAAGACGAAATTTTATCACTCCCAAGTTAGTAGCCGCTTTGGATAGGTGTCAGCTAAGTATGAGAAATTCTGTATTTATTATTGAAGCTACTATTGAAGCAGTTGGTCTTAACATTGACGAATTTCCCATTAGTAAATCCTCTATTCAAAGAATTCGTACCGAAAAACGAAAAGAGCGTGCACAGGCTATAAAAATCGATTTCCAAAACGAAGTGCCGGATATTGTAACTATCCACTGGGATGGAAAACTGTTACCAGCTCTAGACGTGCGCAAATGTAAAGAAGAACGCCTTCCGATAGTAATTTCATATGGTGAAAAAGAACAACTTATTGCGGTACCGAAATTGGACAACTCTACTGGCAGCGAACAAGCACAAGCAGTTTGGAATGCGGTTACAGACTGGAATCTCGAAGATAAAGTGCAAATTCTTTGTTGCGATACAACTGCATCAAATACTGGTCGCCTGAATGGTGCTTGTGTGCTTCTCGAACAAAAATTTAATAGAGAAATGCTTATTTTTGCTTGCCGCCATCACATTTATGAATTGGTATTGAAAGGAGTATTTGAAGCGAAAATTATTCAAGTGACTAATAATCCCGACATTCCTTTATTCAAGAAGTTCCGCGAAGCATGGAAAAATATTGATCCCGAGAAAATACAGATCCCTAAAGAAATTTTGTCACGTTTAAATGTTACACAAACTGAGAATCTACTGGAATTTTACCGATCTGAATTAACCAAGGAAATTATTAGAGATGACTATCGAGAATTGATTGAACTTTCTATCATATTTCTTGGTGGGGATACAGCAAGGAAATTTAAAATTCGCCCCCAGGTGCTATGCACCAAGCGCGATGGATGGCAAGAGCAATTTATTCACTTAAAATTTCATTACTTAGCTCTCAATTTAAGATTCCCAACAAAGACAGATCGGCCTTATTAGACATCTGTGTATTTATTGTTACATCTTATGTCAAGCCTTGGCTGCAATGTATTTTGGCGGTCAAAGCACCTTACCAGGACTTGTGTTTCTTGAAAACCATGAAAGCTTACGAAACAGTTGACAAAATCATCTCAAAGGCGGCTTTACAAAAATTTTGTCAACATTTGTGGTACTTAATCGATGAAGTGGCTGTTTTGTCTCTGTTTGATGACGATGTAACTGAAGAAACTAAATTAAAAATAGTGCAAAACTTATCAAAAGAAAATCTATCAGTTTACAGTAAACGATACATACCCTCCAAAGAAGATCTTTGTGGTTCACTTTACGAGAAAAACATTGAGGACTTTGTTTCCACCAAAAGTAAGGCTTTGTTTCATCGCTTGAAAATAGACGACAGTTTTCTCAACGAATGTCCAAAGACTTGGTATAATAATGCTGCCTATCAACAAGCAAAGAAACAGATAATGACACTGAGAGCCGTGAATGATACAGCCGAGAGGGCAGTTAAGTTGATGCAAGATTTTCATGGGAAAATAACCGTCGAAGAAGAGCAGAAACAGTTTTTACTCCGTTGCGTTCAGGAACACAGGCAGATATATCCTGATTGTAAAAAAGAAAACTTTGAAAAAGAAATTTCAAAAATAACGTTGATTTATATTGAATATATGCGTAATAAAATAAACACAAAAAGATTGTTTTATTTAGTAAATAAAAATTAAGTTCTAAAATTTTCCCTATATTTTTCATACAAATTCTGTTTTAAAAGTTTGACACCAAGTCGGCACGGGTTACCCTTTTCCGATGCCTATAATTTTTTATTTTAGCTATTTGGATCAATTAGAAAAAATATAAAGGGTATGCATACCAAAAATCGAAAAAAAAATTTCGCCCTTATATGCTGGGACACCCTAGTGGCTACTGACCATTTCTTGATAATATTATACACGTAAATGTGAAAGTTTTGATATGAATGTGTGTACAGTGTGTACTCAACCACGGACCGGATTTAGATGAATTTTAGTAACTACATGGCTACGTAATATAACCTATATTTCATGATACTTTCCATACAGATATTCCCACAAAAGATTAGCCCTAGATATAATAACTTTGTGAAGGACCTAGAATAAAATTAGTCGCGAATAAAAAGCTTGTAAAAAATATTTAAAAAAAATATATATGTCGGGTGTTAAGGGCTTCTCAGTAAGTGAAAACGGCAATATTAGCTGTTTTCTATAAGCTGCTGTTTAAAGAATTGAAGAGTTTTCGCCCTGAAATTTCTGATATGTATTGTAGAACGTATGTTTAAAGGGAGGACTGTTTCCAAAACACGATGGGAAAAATTTTGCTCGATAGAAAAAAATCCTGAAGTTACCTCTAAAATTTCATATGAATACAGATAACATCCGTGTTTTATAATAAAAAATGTTTCAAAATCACCAACACAAAGGTATTTTACCTTTTCGATTTCGTGACTGATTTAAATTTTTGAAAAACTAAACATTTCTATTAACTTTTTGATAAAAATGTGAATGGCGCGCAACCGGGACGTCCCCCCCGCCTCAGCCGCTTCATATGAATTTTCGCTGACCGCCTAACCCCCCTAGTACCTAACGCCCTCTCTGTTATGCATATTGTCTATTGCATGGAAGTAATAAGTACTTACGATGGCATAATGCTATTCTCTTTGAGTCAGTGCGTGAACGGTTGTCAGTGTCAGTTTGACAGTTTGTGGTTCACGTCAGCGTTCGAATTACGATGCGCTGATTCTAATATGTAATTCAATATTTTATGGTAATAATACTACCTCGGCTACCGTCAGCTCCGCGATATATATGTATATTAGTTATTATAAGAGCATTGTCTACCTGGAGTTATTTAAACCCCTGTAAAAACTTAATTTTAAAATTACTATTTATCTAACTTCAAATTAGCATCTATTTAGTTATCTACTAATTTGACTGTTCGATCGTAGAGCAATACAATATATTCTCTTAATCGGCTATTGACTAAATTACAAGCTATCGGCTCCGCCATCAGTGCTATTGCTTGTTATTTATTGTAGGTTAGACAATAGTGTACTTAATTAACTACGGTGATAAATTGCGTCATTAGTATGTTAAACGATCAATTGGTTGTATGTATGAAACATACAATGATCAATTGAAATTATAAAGGTTTTCTCGGTGCGCCTTAAAACAGCATCGTTTTGTTATTTTTATTAGCCAATGCGACTGCTTTGCTGTTATTAGTAATTTATAAGTTAAACAAGAGACTTGTAGTATAAATAATTAAAGCATAAACATTTAATAATAAAGAATCACAGTTGCTAGAAAGAATAGAAAGATGGGTTTATAAAAATAATGAAGGTTTGTTTCAAAGTTCTCCCCTCTGATTAGCTATCCCTGTCTATACAGCTTTCCAATCTGAGAGATCGATTTTTTATTTTTCAATTTTGTCTGTTTGTTTGTTTCACTGGACACCGGAAGCTGGACATGCGTGTCTCTAGTTATTTAACTCGAAACATTGATTTAGTTGCGTAAAATCTCAGTGTGTCCAAGCTACGTATTTTTTTTTGCCTTATCTATAATACATTTTTATTTAGCTAAGCGCGGCCTTTAAATTTCGCGATTCTTGGATGTCTACTCTGTAAAAGTTAAACACATCATACATGTATGTGGTACCTTTTAAATAAAGCAAGACGTGTGATTGATTTCTTTCTTTCGTTTTTTATTTGTTACAAGAGGAAGACCAAAATACGAGATGGGCAAATGACTTAAGAGCGTATGACAGACAATGGAAGGAAATAACTAAAGATCTCAGCAGTGGAACACAAATAGCTAGAAAAAAAAAACCATCTGGTTCGGCAACATGTGCGTTAGACACGCATAAGTAATTATATGAAACTTATCACACATTCAAACAACAAGAGGCAAAGCACAATAAATAAAGCCATTATTTACCCGAAACGTCGCAATAATTTTGGCAAACGACGATAATTAATCAAAGTTATTAGCGACGTAAGGTCGGTAAAAGGAAATGTTTTGCGACAAATTCTACTATGATTTCACGTATTTCATCCGCTCTAGCTTGTTGGCGTTGCTTATTCATAAGCCAAAATTTCTGAACGTGGAAACTTGATTTTTTTTAGATAGTAATGCTCACATTAACACTAAGATTGACCCTTTTAAACCTTTTTTTTTGTTTTCGCGGGGGGAAATGTATTTACACAAAATATCTGTGTAAAAATAGATAAGTAAGATTCTGATATATCTGAGTTCTTGAATTCACAAATTATCCTGATATTATAAATGTCAAAGTGTGTCAGCTTTTCCTCTTCGGGTCGCAACCAAGGGAGGAACATACATGATTATTTTATTTTTATATAGGGCAAAGGATAGGCTTTAGAATTTTATACACTGAGTGTGGAACTCCTGGGCCGCTAGTCGACCTAGACTACTCACTAAAACTCCCTGCGGCGTTTCCGCGCCTGCCGTTGTTAGGGTCGTCATGGGATCGCGAACATTTTACCACGACGCCCGCGGACCTCTTTAAACCTGGATGTCGGTCATAAACAATGACCTTAAAAAAGCTCAAGACACAGCGACGACCCAAAACCGCACCACCTGGCGGAGAATGATGAGGAGAGCCAACCCCAAATGAAACGGGAGAAGGCTAGGCAAAGAAAGAGATAGTTAATGAGCTTAGTGCTCATTCCAAGGGGAAGGGGATTTTGAACATTCCATCCCTAAGGGATACGGCTTCTAAAATAAAGCAATGGGCTAATCGTTAAATACTTACCTGTAGTCTGTTTTTTATAATTCATCAAAAACTAACCATAATTATAGCAGTTTCTAGTTTGCCACATGCAAAAAATGGCACAGTTATGAGTTGCCAGAAAAAATATTGTTCATTTAAATATATTCGATATATATTTATGAACTGGAACGGATATTGAAAGAGGAGCTTTTCTATTACGCAGCAAACATTTTTATATTGACATTTTCGGGAAATAACGAGATGTCGGTGAACAGGAAACCGGAGGTTTTCATTTTAATGTTTCGATTGTCTGATGGTGTTGGTTTTCAGACACGAAAATTAGTACCTTATTGTTTATTATTTTGAGGTATCACTACAGGGCGGGTGCTTCATAGAAGCGGGGCGTCAAATATACCTACTACAACTACAAATGAAACTGTATATCCGTGAACATGTTAGTAACACGGAAATGTGTGCGTTTTCATAGTCATAGCGTACACATAAGAACGGGGAGTTTCCATTTTGTACGTATTACTTATATTAATTCTATGGTATCGCTTAAAGAGTATGTAGGTAATAAAATTGGTATTCACTACTAATTTTATTAGTGATGGTATTTTTCTTTTCCAACGGCCCCGTCAACGCAAAAATCCGGGCCCGCCGGGGCCATTGGAAGTCACTTCTTGACTACAATCATGCCTGAGGACAAAGATGAGATCTACGGTGTAGCGAGCATTGAAGCAGCCTATTCACTCTGGTTTTGAAGAGAGTTAGGTTGTACGTGCTCGGGAACACAGACGCAGGCAGGGAGTTCCAATATTTCGCTGTGCGCATTAGGAATAATGATGAAGAGCGCTTGGTGTGTGCGGGGGAATATAATCCAGGAAAGGGATGATAGTCCGCAGTGCGTCTGGTTGTCCGGTTGAAGAAAGGGGCAGGCGGTATGAGCTCATGCAGCTCATGAGCACACTCCCCGAAATACACTCACTTAAGGAGTAGACGGATCTAAGTTTCATAATAAACTTCTAAAACAGGTGAATCCTATTCAAACAAGATCCGACAGGTATTCCTCATAGTAACACTCTACGTGTTGGCCTGTGATTACGCGGAAACTCGTAAAGTAAGTACTCAGCCTAACTAAAACAAAAGTAATTAAGGCACTTCCTTCATCCTTCACGCCTTTTTGCACAATGCTAAGAAATCCGTTTCACGGGCACATAAAACCCTCGTCTACTTGACAAACCCACCTTAAGGACCAACGGTAATTGAGAACTAGGAGATATTAGGCTGTGAACATACTTATTCTACTTCCTATTATTAATATTAACATCCTAACTAATATTATAAATGCGAAAGTGAGTTTGTTACCTCTTCACGCTTTATCTACTGAACCAATCTTCCTGAAATTTTGCATACACATGGGTAGAAGTACTGAGAAGGACATAGGGTACCTTTCATCCCGGGAAAAAGTACTTTTCCCTTAAGAAATTCACGTGGGCGAAGCCGCGGGAAAAGCTAGTTATAAATAAAAGTTTAAATTCGCAAACGCTCTCAATCACGCAGGATCTACTGGACGGATTTTGATGAAATTTGGTGTACGGTTAGAAAGATAACAGGAATTTTTATTTTATTTTTTATTTTATTTATTAGGTTTGTCAACAGTTGTTACAATATACATTTCATTCACAATCTACACCATTCTTAAAGCTAATTGCACAACCTCTTACAGACAAACACCACATGCACATTAAAACGATGTTTATAAAATATATTGGTCGCCATAAATACTCCAGTGTTATAATATGTTGACTAGGCAAGGTAGTTTGACAGTATAAAGAAATCTATGGTTTGAATTGAAATAATAAACAGTCAGTTTGACAGTAGCATCCATAAACATAATATTCAAATCATGCTATTTCATGAAAAATCTATAAAAGCGAAATTTAAAAGATAAATGTAAAAATAAAACTATATCATGCCAAATAATTCAAAAGAGTTTGTAAAATTAAAACGTAAAGATAAAACTGTAAAAATGAAACTGTAAAAATAAAACTGTAAAAATAAAACTATGTCAGGAATATTTTTCCGAATTTTTGACAAAGAATCGGTAAAATCAATTTTGTTAACGCATCTGTTATAAAGCTTGCATAGACGTGGAATCGGCGAGTTCTGACCCATTTTCGTTCTGCGGTAAGGAGGAAAAAACAGTGTTCGAATTGTGTGCCGAGGATAACGATATGTACAAAGGATACTTTTACTTTACAGGAATAGTACATAGGATACTTTTTATCCCGAAATTCCCACGGGAGCGAAGCCCCAGGGCTCGGATAGTATCAATATAAGTTGGACGCTAATTGATTGGTATATCAACGTAGAGACGATACCACTGAAGGCAGAAACTTGAGAGAGGTTCTTAATAGAGCATAAGTGAGCACTGAGAAAGGAATTCTAGAAATTTCATCTCTTAGGGGGTGAAATAGGCGGGGCATTTAAATTTTTTTTACCGACAAATTCCTACAACCATGATTCTTATACTTAACATTATTTTGATGTTTTTAGACATCCTTATATAAAAAAAGAATTTTGATGATCCGATATGAAATGGGAGGGGTAAATAAACTATACTGAATTGCCCGTAAACAAAAAAGTTTACAATAGAGATTACTGTTCACAATTAATTAATAAGACTTCATTTACCTGTAAATAAAAGTTGGCCGGTTTATATTAAGGCTTTCTAGTCATAAAATGTATTTTTAACGTTATAAATGTCAATATGGTTTTTATTTAATTACAGAAAATCGGGTTCATATACATGAGTCGTTTTTTAAAATTAAGATTGAATAATTCACATTACGTACGAATATACAATTTTCTCGACTGTAGAATTTAAAAAAAAATTAAAAGTTAATTAAAAAACTGTTGTAGTCACCCTTATAAAAATTGAGGATATGGTTCTTACAATCGTATACGAATAATATATAAAAGTCACCATTGCTGGATTTTTTGTTTTTGTACAGGATGTTTTTAAAGTATAAAAATTACAACTCATTAAAAAATCCATTTCGGATTGTTATTTATTGGTGATTTTTTAAATCAAGCTTTTATTATTCGTAAGGAAACATGTAACAAAAAATCACCCTGGTAGGATTTTTTGTTTGAGAGTTATAACAATATGAGTCTTATAATAGCGTTTAAAAAAAAACGGCGGTGGTGATTTTTTTTTACACTTAAATTTGCAGTTGTAATATCATAATCTATGTAGTTTATAAAAATCACCATTGTAGGATTTAATGTGACCACCTCCATACAACTGAAAATTCACAGCCCCGACTAATATAGCTGAAAAACAAAATTCGCGCAGGCGACGGCAAACGACGCGACGGGCAAAAAACTATATAGTTTGTTAATATTGCTAGTGTTTTTATAATATCGACTGCGCTGGCTTGGTCATCTCGAGATAATGAAGGAGGACGCGGCGTCAAATCAGCCTACCTGGAAAAGGTGTCTCAGGAAGACGCCCATTCCGGTGCAATAGATATCCCTGGAGAGACACTGAGGAGGCTGATCTGCATAAACTACTGATGCCTACTGGCGATCCATCGCGCAAAATACTATAGCGCTCTCGCGTTTCGGAGGCCAAGATCCACTTTGTAGTCACTGAGCCAGGGGAGGAAGTAAGTAAATTTTAAAATATCCCCAACTTGTAAAATAAACCAACGATATACCCGCATCTTTACAATACAGAAGCCTTGGAATTACGACGCAATAATTTCAAAGACTCGTAATTTTGGTGCCCGATTGAGGCGAAGATAGTGTCGTTAAACTACACTATGTTGTGATATATGCTGGTGGGGTGTGCCTTTAGAACATAGATATTCATAAGCTGAAGCGTTTTAACCATAGGCCTAGAAATTACCATCATTTTTCTTTAATGCTTTATTGTAAAGATATTTTGTTCTGTACCAGCCCAATTAGTGTTTGAACTACAAGAGTAATACTGTACTGTACTGTGAGTAGGGCTGGGAAGAGTATACTTTCCGCGGGAAAGCCGAGCCAGGACGTTTTGTATATTCTCGGTTTCTTGCTGTGAAGGAATACTCCACTCAGATGTAAATCCTTAATCCCCAACTCGAGAAACTAGTTTGGCACGTAGACGAGATTAGAAGTATGGGGCGGTGCAGTCAGGATAGGAGAGATAGGATGTTTTTACAACCGACCGAATTCTAGGATCAAATCAGTATGGGAGTGTCCATCACAATGAATCTTGTTATATACATGGAATGAAAATGAACTGTGTTGATGTTGCGTGTGTCCAGTGTCCAGGTTTTCATATACGGATGTCTATCTTTGCTGAGTCAGATTTCTTGTTCAGATTTCAATGTCTCCTATGTCCAGAACCTCTAATACAGATGTCCATGTCTCCTGTATCCACTGGATACTATCCAGGTCTCCAATATCCAGAAAAAATATACTACATCAAATACGCTTCTGCTTACGACTTACAATCACACATTCCGCGACTATGCTAAGAGATAGACGATGCCTCGGGTCGGCTGATATAGTGCTGCCTATATATCCACCACGCCAATCAAGGAAGACCCATCTAATTCACTTAAGATCCCCTATTTCATGAGATTCCCTTTAAAACGCTCGAGGTGCAGGGTTCAGGTTGACTGGTGGTGTGACTGTAGTAGTGGTGGATTGCTAGACACGCTCTTACATAGATTAATATTACACAGCCTCTGTATTACGGGTGATATTGTCAAAATTTATAACAAGATGATATTGGTACTTAAGTTTTATTGTGTCAAATATTATTTTTGTGAAAAGGAGGGTTTTGTTCAAACATAATAAACTTTGCTAATTTTACTTCTCACTACATTATAGAAAATTTGTATGTTTGTTCTTCTATCACCCATATCGAAGGCTGATAATTCATCAGGACACCTCAATTTCGGTTTTCCTCTTCCTCTTTTGCCATCAGTCGCGACCCAAAATGTGATAATTTTTGGCCATCTTTTCGTCTTCATACGGCTGCCATGGCCCACCCAGTCCCAATTCGCAAAAGCTTCATAAGACTCTAAAATAATATGTAATCCTATCATTCAAAGCACATAAACTTTAACCTATTACCCTTCTCCAAAACGGTAAGTTTACAAGTTACAGATCAAAGCGTAGGCCTCATTTACGTATTCATAAGGTGTGCGCGTTCGATTCCGTGCACGGCAAATGTTTGTATGTGGTTTGTGTATGTGTATATTTAAATTAGTTTTGTAGTGTGAGAGGATTCGATTTATCGGTTGATTGTAGAGGAAAATTTATTTTTGTAAAGATACTTTGAAGGAAACGTAGGTAAATAAAAATACCTTAAATTAGCTGAAGAACATTTTAAATAGAAACTAATAAAAGTACCTCCTCCTTTATATGAAAATATCTATCGAAAATAAGAATAATATGAAATATCGATCGATCGATATCACGAATTTTCATGAAGTAATTTCATGAAAATTCGTTTGGATTAAGTGTGTATGAGAAAGCTAAGAGCTTTAGAAGCAAGTGCATAATATAGTAAAATAACTAGTTCAAATTACGAAAAACCACGTGACGTTATAAGATTATGAATGGTTTATTTAATCATCTTTCTTAGTCTAGGTGTTACCTGCTTAGGGACTGAGCGGTAAGTCGAGTCGTTTAAGATAAGACGGCAATGTAAGAGATAAAATAAACGATGGGAAACCTCCCCTCGGGGTTTGTTTTGGAAAACTTGTAGCTTAAGTGAAAAGCGGGTAGCAGGCTAGCGGCAACGAATAAATGACCGAGCGAGCAAAGTGGGCGAGGGCTATAATTCAACTTGGGGCGAAAACACATTGTTAGTATGTATGTATGTTTGTTCCGCGATAACTTTCGAACCGTTGAATTAATTTCGATGATATTTAAGAATACGTGTAGCAACTATCAATAGAACTTTTAAGTTCGTTGCGCAACAAAATCGGTTCAGCCGTTTTTTAAGATATACCTATGCTAATTTTTTAAATAATAATCGCGTGGTCTAAGTTCGCAGCGAACCACTAGTATAAGTACTACGTACAGAAAGGAAGCTCCGCCTGCCCCTCCCGCAATATGGCGTAGGCACTTCTACCCCGTTCGAAACCTTGAACTCTGGTTGATGACTTTACTATATGTACTCGCTGTTTCATATGTTTTTTTGGGTATGTTTTGTATGGGTGTGATTCTGGCAAGAAATAAATGTATTATCTATCTATTAATCGATATGAGTTAGAGAGCTAATAAAACACATAGATTTCCGGTAGAGAATAGACAATTTTATTTCACTTTTTTTAGTCACTATACAATGTTGTCTCTGAGACCATAGACACATTAGATGGCGTAAGTAGCATAGAGAAATTCATTTACTTATTTTGATATATACATTTTAACAAGAGCAACAACGATATTCTTTTGACTTGCACCACACCTTAGCTAGGTACGTGTAAATAGGCGCTGCGAAGAGCGCGAGCCTAACAAATGTGTTTGAAGTGGTTTGCTTTCTGATTGTCTGCGGCTAATGCTGTGAAAAATAAAGTGGCTTGGCCGTGTGTAAGGGAGGAGAATAGTGAAAAAGTTAGTACTCGTTGGCGGTATAAAGGTGTGTTCGCGGCGTAAAAAGGTATAGATAATAAACGTTTAGTAGGTAGAGTCGTCGGCAAGATGATAATTTTTAACATTCCTTAAATTTATTTCTATTAATCTTTGACGTTTGCTTGAATCTCACTGCGATTCAACTTGAGATTTTGAGAAAATTTTTGAGAACAACGGTGTCCGGCGCACTGGGCGACATGCATGGACTTCAAAGCTCTGTGCTGTGATTCGAATTGTCAAATTTGTAAAGATTTTGACAAGTGAATTTTGCCAGTTGTAATAAATTAATGTTTGCGTGACTTGTCCCAATCGGAAGACTAACCTCTTCATTCTTTTTTTAACCAAGGTATTAATGGAAATTTCAAAGTCAAAAGTGGAATTGATAACATCCTTTGGCGCGGTCGGTTAAAGTTTCCCACAAGGAAGGCCTAAAGTGCTGGCCCAATCAGGGCTGCCCCTTTAATTACCGCCTTCTATTGCCCGAATAAGCTGCCCTTTTGGGTTTTAGGGTTCCGTTTTGTATTGGTTTCACGGTTTATAGAAATAGAAATAAATGAAGGGAAATCTTGTAAAGGATTAATCAAAATCATTGACGAAATATTTACTGACGAAAGTACTCATGAATATAACAACTTTTTGTATAACCAAATATATGTCAAAAAAATCAACTGTTGCATACTATTTTACAATACCTACTCGCCCAAAATTAATGGAACAACTGATTTTTTTGACGATGATATGGCATTGTCGTGCCTTAAAGTGGGGTCTGGCGAATACGTCGACTGTAGCTAGAGTTTACAGCACACCGATTATCATGAGACCGCCTTTAAGCCGCAAGAGTCTGCAGCACGCGACTACACTGAGTTGTAGTGATAATGTGTGTGATATATCTGTCTCTTTTTAGCACAGCATTTAGTGCATATGAAGAAAGAGTACATCCAATATGTCAACAGTTCAACTTATAGCGGCGTTAATCAAAGTGCTGCAGGGTGCTGTCGAGTGTAGCTGGTCGCTGCGACCGGCGGCACCTTGCAGCACCTTGCAGCACCTTGATAGACGCCGGCTTAGGGATGTATGCAAACACGAAAACAAAACATCGATATATCGATATTTTGTCTTTCTTGGCAGGTACTTACAAACTAGGGACAACCCGTCTGTCTGCTCGCGATAAACTCAAAAACTACTGAACAGATGTTTATGCGGTTTATACTAATGGACTGGGTGGGTCATGTCATAATAAAGGAAAGCTTTGATGTACAATTTTCTCGGGCAAAGCCGTGGGTATAAGCTAGTCGATATATAAATATGTAATTCTATTGCGTTGCATTAAAATGATTTTCTAAAAACCGCATCAAAATCGGTACAGCCAAACGCCAGATAATCGCGGACAAACATACATACAAAAATCCAGGTCAAACTGAGAACCTCCTTTTTTTGAAGTCGGTTAAAAGTAGCATTTTTAATAATGTTTTTGGTTTTTTATAAGATGTTGTGTATACGTTTATCTTTGTATAGTAAAGTATTTAAAGTATATTTTATAGATTTTCTAAGGTTTCTAGATTGATGGAAATACACTCCTTGAAACTACTACAAAAACAAATTTTACCTACCAAAAAATTTATGATTTACTAGCTTTGGCCCGCGGCTTGGCCCGCGTGAATTTCTTACGGGAACAGTGCTTTTTCCCGGGATGAAAGGTACCCTCCGCGTGAATTTCTCACGGGAACAGTGCTTTTTCCCGGGATGAAAGGTACCCTATGTCCTTTTCCGTACTTCCAGCTATGTGTATGCAAAATTTCAGGAAGATAAAGTAGTTCAGTAGATAAAGCGTGAAGAGGTAACAAACAAACAAACATACCAACAAACAAACTCACTATCGCATTTATAATATTAGTTCGGATTTACAAGAAAATCGTTTTTATTTGGATAATTTATCTTTGAGCCTGACTGACAGAGATTTTTGGAAAATAAAGTCCTTTGCCAACCAGCGGGACACAGCAAAAAGTTGAAAAAAGAAAATACATCTGAAAACCTTCTCGCACTTGGCATTTTTTCTCTTCCCTGTAAATTATTATTAATGGGACATTATTTCATCGTTAGTGAGTTTCTCCTGCGAATGTTTACTTCTAATTGTATAACGCTGCTAAAAATGGAATGTAGTCCGTGTAATACGGTTCCGAGGATGAATTATTACTTTCAATTTGGAGAGGTTATTGTATTTTGCACCATTTGATTCAGTTTGTTAATAAGGTAATCGGATTTCGTGTATATGGGGCTTTCAAAATCAAATCTTTTTTCTTTCTTCGTTCGATATATAACATAGATTTTCTTCAATTTGCATCTGGCATGACTAGACAAATCAAGTTCAAATTTTAAGTATATTCAAAACCTATGGGGTTTTAGTCATTAAAAAAAAAAAGTATTTACAACACTTATGGTCTGAGTTTTGTTGTTATAAATATGTAATATACTAGCTCGGCTCGTGGCTCTGCTCCCGTGGAAGTTTTGGGATCAAAGGTACCCTATACGACTATGTTGTTTATGGTTTTATTCGACTCCCAAACATTCATCTCACTTTCACGTTTATAATAGTATTGGTTGCCTGGAAGAAATTACTTACAGCGATAAGGCCGCCTTTTGGGCATCTTCCTTTTTTTAGTTTTAAGTTACTTTATGTATCTGTACCATGTAATTCTTCTTCTTCAACCGTTGTCCAACCACTGCTGAGTGTAGGTCTTCTCATGCACACGCCATTCCTACGGTCTTGAGCATTCCTCATCCAGCTCTTTCCCAATATACGGGTTATGTCATCGGCCCATCTCGTCGGTGGCTTTGTGGGAGCTATGTATAATGAAAGATCAATGAGCTTATAGATAATTTATTTACAATATACATTTCTTATATACAAATTGAAATCCTTAAAAATAACAAGTATTGATATTCGACCAATGACAGTCAAGATGGCAGGCAGCGCTTGCGTGCGCGCACGTAAATAGTGCGCGTCTCGTTCGATCCGCGTAGGACCGCTTCAACGTTCACACGGTACCGCCCGGCGGCACCAGGACGTTTTTCCCCTCAGGCCCTTCAGGCAAATTGAGCAATATACCGCTCTGCCGCTTTGTGAGTAACGCCCAAAGCCGAGGTTCGTTCCCACCTGGGAGCCCTTTGTGCTGTTACTGTTTCGGCTGTATGGCCCTCGAGGCTGTCGCCATATTTCCTCCGGTGAAGCAGTAAAGGTCGACGTAGCGACCAACTGCAAGTAGGCTTCGATAAAAAAACGTTCGATCCGCCGACAGTGCGCGCTGGTAGCGATACGATGCGGTCGTGTGTTGATGTATGCCATAGCTTTCCCACACTTCTACCATGTGATTACTTGTGTGCAAATAAAATGTCATTGTTGTTGTAAACTAGTTTAGTTACTACTAATAACAATATTACATAATAGAATAAAGATTACCCTACAAAACCAACAGAAGTCTCAACAAACTCCCCACATACAACTCAATATAAAACTCCCAACATACTCGTACATCAAAGTTGAAAAATCACCTTCCGGAGCCGCCCCTCGCGGTCCTAAAGAAAATGGCATTAAAAGTTACAGAGAAACGTGTCGCAGATCGAACGACTAATAGAAAAAATCCACAGAGGCAACACACGTCGTCTTTTTATACCAAACTCGATCTACGTGACTTGGGTGCATAATGTCGCATCATTTCTGAGCGAATTTGCTTTAATGTAAAAAATGCCTTTCTTCTTTCAGTGGACTGTTAGAACAATCAACCTGCAACATGATAAAATACTTTGTTACGTTATTTATTAGAAATTTCATCTCAAAATGATGAAAAATTCTTATCTATCCGACAACCATCAAAATATTCAGAACTTTTTAACAAATTATCCTCTTTAATCCGTTAATTGAACAGCGGAAGC
Source organism: Ephestia elutella (assembly GCA_018467065.1). Taxonomy (NCBI): domain Eukaryota; kingdom Metazoa; phylum Arthropoda; class Insecta; order Lepidoptera; family Pyralidae; genus Ephestia; species Ephestia elutella. The sequence goes on along the minus strand of CM031571.1, from coordinate 16,699,235 downwards.
TAAGTACACGTAGGTATTCATTGACATAAAAGAAAACAATTCTTCTAACTTTATGGTATACTTTATGGTTTTTTAAATTTATGGCTGAGGCTCGTGGTCATTAAGTAGAATGAAACACACGCAACGACTGTTCGGCATGATGGTCATCGAAATACAGTGACCAGAGGGCTGGTATTTATCTCGCACAGAGATTAAGCATTGCCATTCAACGTGGCAATGCTGCCAGCCTTCTGGGCACTTTACCTCAGGGCAACGACCTGTCGGGGCTGGCATTTTTGTAAATATATTTAATTTTAGTTTTAGTTTTATTATTATTATTTTTTTTTTTTATTAATTTG
>CM031571.1:16650773-16698797 GCA_018467065.1 Ephestia elutella | reverse complement strand
TTAATTTGTAAATATGTTTTCTAGGTAAGTCAGATTTGAATTTTTATTATAGTACAATATGTCATTTAAAAAAAAATTAAATGAAGGATAATTTTGCGTAACGAATCTATTCTTTTTTATTTTATTTGGTAAAATACAACTATTAGTAGGTACATAATATCTCGATGGAAGTGGTCCAAAACATTTTTCCCTGTCCTTTTTTCTATATGATTTAAATATATTTATCAACAAAGTTGCAATTGTCTTTTCTGCGATAATATAAAAGAATCCTTGAACTAAACGTGCCGTATTCGCAAGTAGTGCAAAAGTTACGGAGATCGCAAGTGGAAGACGCGCAGAAATCGACGCGTCAATAACGCTCGCTCTCACAATACCACTAATGAGGCCTGACACCAGTACAGACAGCAGAAAAGTCGAATTTTATTATCAAACTAGCCGCACCCCGGGGCTTTGCTGCCGTGAGAATTTCACTCTATATGTTATTCCCAGTATTTTTCTACCCGTGTACCAAATTTCATCGAAATCCGACCAGGAGATTTTGCGTTATTTAATACCAAACATCCTCACAAACTTACATCCAAACTGTGCATCCAAATTTTCACATTTATAATGTCAGAAGGATAATATATTGCTTCATTCTTTAACGTATTTTAATGGTAATTATTTGGAAAACTTTACTTTCTTTGGCATTTTCAATAAATTATTTAAAACCTGTGCAAAACACTCAAACATATTGAACACATTTAAATAGTTAGATATCAGTAAGAAAGTACGTCTTCATCCTTCCTTTTATAGTGAAATCTATACTAATGAAACTTTAATTGATCTTTGTCTGTCCATAAAACCCTAAATTAGCAAAATATTCATAAGACATGAATTTAATTTCAGTGTGTGTGAAACTAGGTTGAACTGTTGACTGCTATAAAAGGGTGCGTTCACGAAAATGAACCACATTTTCGTTTGACACCGTTCAGCGTTCAGTATAAAACTTTTTGGGCACATTGTACACTAGGGAGCCCTATTGTTCCCAGTAATAACGATGAGCAGTAAATTGAGGAACTGAAAATTTAATCCTTTGAGGGCTGATATTTCAATTTTTTATTCATGTACGGTTATTCGACTAGGGAACGTTATGATATTATCGCCTTTCATAATTTTATATATTTACGTACCAGAATTATGAAATGAAAATAAGATAACTTTGCAGTTTTGTTTTTTTCTGAAATTAAAAGTGAGGAACTTAAATTAAGTGTATTAAGTGGAGGCAATTTTTAAATTTTATTGGTTCAGAAAATGCGTTTCACAGCAGATTCCGCAAATAGGGCACTGTTCTTCTTAGTGAATGGATAAGGAGTATGGACTTATCTACCACGCGTTCCCAATACGGATTGGTGGTTTTAACGACTGTAAACAGCCGATAGCGCTTGACGTCCCTTACGAAGCACTGATACTACGATAATATTATTATTATTTATTTTTTGAGTACTTATTATTTTATTGTCTATCTGTCTTGGCTGCCGAAACTAAAGTGGGACTGGGCTGGACATGTCTGCCGCATGCCGCTGGAAAGATGAGCTTGAGTAGCTACTCTTAGGTGCCAAAGGGGAGTAGTCGTAGAGGTAGACCAATGAAGAGATGGCGAGACGACATTAATGGTTTTTAGCAACGGTGGCAATAAGTTGCCATGGAACTTTAGACAAAGTCAGACTTTAAAAACGAAAACGAAGTTCGAACGAATGAAGCAAGAAGATGTATAGGATTGACAAAAGGAGCGATAAATCACGTGGTCGATCGCCATCATCATCGCAATACATAGAGAAAACGAAGCGAAATCATTGAGTAACGAATTGCTTTATCGCTTACATTACACATACATACATTTAGCATTCGCTTTCGCTTTGATGATGGAAGAAAAATTGTTTTTTTTTATCTGTAGAAACATTTACGAATTATCGCTACGAATCAAATGTAACTTTGGCTGAATCTGCAATGGAAAAAGAAAGGGGCGGCCTTTGCCCAGTAGTGGAAAATAATACCAGGTTAAAAACTAAATTGTTTTGCTATCGCTACCTCTTTCCACCTTCGCCTGATAGGTAGGTAGCGGCAGTGAGGAACGGGTGTCGGCCACTCGGCTTTTAGCGCGATTGCTCACTGATTCTTTGCTCACTTTCATACTGCTTTAAGATGGCCTTGTACGTTCTTCTTATAGTGGGTTTCAGGGTCAATCAATCAATGGTTCTGCTGGAACTGGGAATTTTGAGATTCCCATAGACTCTTTATCTATTAGAAGAGTGGCCTCTACGGGTGAAGGGAAACATATCGTAAGCCGAATACCCGAAATGACGACCCCTGTGGTCATCATGCCAAAGTCTAACAGGAGGTCCCGGATTCGATTCCCGGTCGGGTCAAGAAAGAATATACATAAACACACTCACGCAACGTCTGCATGACGGATTTCGATAAAATTCGATGCATGGGTTATAGGCGGGGCATTTAATTTTTTTTTACCGACAAATTCCTACAACCATGATTCTTATACTTAACATTATTTTGATGTTTTTAGACATCCTTATATAAAAAAAAAAAAAAAATTTTTGATGATCCGATATGAAATGGGAGGGGTAAATAAACTATACTGAATTGTTCGTAAATAAAAAAGTTTACAATAGAGATTACTGTTCACAATTAATTAATAAGACTTCATTTACCTGTAAATAAAAGTTGGCCGGTTTATAATAAGGCTTTCTAGTCATAAAATGTATTTTTAACGTTATAAATTTCAATATGGTTTTTATTTAATTACAGGAAATCGGGTTCATAAACATAAGTCGTTTTTTAAAATTAAGATTGAATAATTCACATTACGTACGAATATACAATTTTCTCGACTGTAGAATAAACAAGCTAATTATTAAAAAATAAAAAACACGACTGACATCTTACATAGCCTATGTCATTCGGGCTAATGCAAGGAATCTAACAATACCTCTCACATCAAAATCTGTTAAGCCGTTCAGGACTTATGGTGGAATAAAGAAATTACATACATACATACATACATACATGAACCCTGAAAACATAACACTCCTTTTTTGGTCAGTCGTGTAAAAAAAAATTAAAAGTTAATAAAAAAAAACTGTTGTAGTCACCCTTATAAAAATTGAGGATATGGTTCATTACAATCGTATACGAATAATATATAAAAGTCACCATTGCTGGATTTTTTGTTTTTGTACAGGATGTTTTTAAAGTATAAAAATTACAACTCATAAAAAAATCCATTTCGGATTATTATTTATTGGTGATTTTTTAAATTAAGCTTTTATTATTCGTAAGGAAACACGTAACAAAAAATCACCCTGGTAGGATTTTTTGTTTGAGAGTTATAACAATATGAGTCTTATAATATCGTTTAAAAAAAAACGGCGGTGGTGATTTTTTTTTACACTTAAATTTGCAGTTGTAATATCATAATCTATGTAGTTTATAAAAATCACCATCGTAGGATTTAATGTGACCACCTCCATACAACTGAAAATTCACAGCCCCGACTATTAGAAAATACCGGGAATGGCAAATACCGGGAAATTATAACTTACTAACTATAAAAATTAGCATCCCACACACACAAGTCTCGAATTTACTTTGGGACTAACTCAATTGTGTGATTTATCCGTATTTATTTATTTGTGTGATTTGTCCGTATATATTTATTTATAACGGGAGCGAAGCCCCGGGGCACATTTACTATTGACATAAATTCTCAAGCTTAACAACATTTACCTGACGTGAACAACAAATTAAACATCTATTGTGTCTGGTTCAGTGTCCGGGAACATGTTAACGTGTTTCCAATATTCAATCAAGGTTGCATCACTCTAGAAACTTAAAGCTTCACAAAGTAAGCTTAGGCACCTATAATACTTTACATAGTTAAGTCTATATTTCCATCAAAGTTTCTAGCCAAGCTAGAAAATGACCGCACTTAATTTTGAATACAGAAGTTGCATTTGTTCTCTGTTTCATAAACATAGGTATATGATAACACGTCTTTATCCCCTGCGGGGTAAGCAGAGCTAAAAGTCGTGAGTCGTAATTTAAAATTAAAATTAAATTCGATTTTAGGGTGTATATGAATGAAATTTTAGATTTCATTGGATTCTAAATTTCATTCGCATACGTTTAAGCATAGGTTCAGAAAGAAAAATAATTTTCATTGACAACTATTTTTTCTACGTCGAATAGGTTGGGCCTATCTCTCGAATTCTCTGATTTGAGAGGTGTTTCAGAGGTGTTGAAGCAATATTTCTGAATCTACTAGGGAGAGTGATAATGGCACGCTGAAATTATGTAACAGATGAACCAAACTGGCTTAGGTATCTATCTGTATGTAACGAGCTATTACACTGTAACCTTCAGACATTTTGCAAATAACAATTACTTTGCCATATAAACATTTGCAGAGCCATCATTGAAACCAATTCAAAACAGGATATCACCAAATGAAGACGTGATGTTGGCTGGGAACATAGAATTCAGAAAAATATATAGAAGCGACATACATGCGATATTTTATGCTTGTCTAACTCTAACTAAAAGACAACCTAGTTTCAAAAACAAATTTAACTTTTGCAGTTCGATCCCTAGGATTCATCCTGCACTGAGCGCAAAAATAAGTTTGTAAAACTTTTTTTAGACATTCAACTACATTTTTTTTAATTTTCAGATTTATTCCTGTACAAGCACTGTTTAGACCTTGCTTCTTGCTAAATGTCATAATTTCAGGTCAACGGGAAATTAAGTATAGGTTTTGATACCTGTCTGAAATCGCAAAATATACGAAAATTCGCAACATTTACTGTAATAACTCCTGATCGCGTTGACGTATAATTTTGATTATTTTACTGTCGAAAGAGACCATGGATCCAAGTATTTGGGTATTAATTTTGACTTAATAACTTCAATCATTCCTGAGATAAAAAAAATTATAGACGGACGGACAACAAAGTGATCTTATTTGGATTCCGTTTTTGCCTTTTGAGGTACGGAACAGTTATAAGATAGTGTTTAAAAAATCATACAACGGACACTTCTAAGTTCCATTAGTCCAATTTCTGTGACATAGCACAATTTCTGTAATTATAAACCGCGTCCCTCAGGACAAAACCTGTCTTCGTCTATTGTTATTGCGATGATAACAGTCTGCTCTAATTGTTATTGTTTGTGTTGTGTCTATGATATCGTGTTACTATCCCGGGACTATGAATATGGATGATTTTCCACGATTCCTTTTTTTTATTTTGGTATTGGGTATTTCTGCTTGATATTTTCAGATTTAATTTGAAATGAAACACTAGCTTTTATTTTTTTAACCTGACGCGGTCTATGTCTAAATTTTTTGTGAGGGTATGTTTGTTACTTATAATCACCCAAAATCAACTGGACGGATTTTGGTGATTTGGTACTATTTATTTATTTTTGCCCACGGCTTCGTCTACGGGGAAAAGCGTCTTTGCGTTGATATCTCAGTCAGTCAGTCTGCGTTCAATTTTATATAATTATGCATACAAACAAGTAAAACAAACTTTTCAGATTTTATGTAGACTGTGTGTAGTGTAATGTAATATTACTTTAATTAATTCAAATGTTATTGCGTTTATTCAATTTTGAGTCGGTTAATTGGCCAATAGTATTAAATTATATCGACTAAATGGGCCATAACTGAATATAATATTAAACGTAATAATCAATGTTATTATATGATGAGTTCTGTTGAAACAGTTTCGAAATAATAAAGCGTATTCAAATTTACATAAATACATTCATTCCTTATCGTGACACTGGTGGAATAAGTTGGTGGCACGAAGAGAATAAAGGGTTATTATCATGACTAGTGATTTCCACTTGCTACAATCCTTACAGATCTCTCTTGCTTCCTCTACACTTTACACTCTCTTCATACATACTCTCCGGGTATGGGTGTTCCTCATATTTCCCTTTTTAAGGAGGTCCGCAATTTGGTCTCAGTACGTTCTCGGAGGTCGACCCTGACTAACTTAAAATTGACACGCTTTAATAACTTTAACATTAATCATCATTACCTACCTTCCGTGACCCACCGCTGGGCATAGGCTTCCTTCTGTCTACGCCAACATTCTCTGTCTCTCCTGGGCAAGCCTAGTCCAGTTGATGTCAGCAATATTCCTCATTTCTTTGTACCTATCCAGTTATTCTTCTTCTTCTTGCCTCTCTATTATTGGAGGTTGGTTCGCAAATTCTTCCAGATTCATCTCTAAACGGAACAGCTCTCTTTTCCTTTGGCCAATAAATTTATTTTCTTTCTTTATCTTCAACCCTGGTGACCAGCCCACACCCATGTTTTTCAGCCATGACTTTTCGTCTTCATCACACGTCTTTTGCCTTCAATTTATCCATCTATTTTTATCATAGACATAGGACCTTCCTCACGAAGGCCAGTGTCCTATGTCTATGATATCCATTGAATTAGAAAAATATAATGATGTCAGATGAAAATATGCCAAGAAAAAGATGGCGCGACGACCTTGAAGCTTTTCAGCCGGATTGGTCGAGCGTTGCTATGGATAGGTCGAAGCAAGTAGGGGAGACCTCTGTCCAGCAGTGGGTCAAGGTAGGTTAATTTAAAAACAATACGTCATATAAACTTTCAAACTTGATTGATTTCTATTGTTTTGATTCAAATAAAATAAATTTAGCCCCAGGGGTAGACCACAAATGAGATGGAAAGACGACATCAAAAAGATCGCAGGCAGCAACTGGACTCTCACTGCCCAAAACAGAGAAAGATGGCGAGGTTTGAAGGAGGCCTACACCAACTATTTGGTAGAAAAAGGCTGAAAAGAAGAAGAAGAAGAAGAAAGTAAATTTATTAATTTTGAGTCTTTATTGTATGACCAGTTGGTTAAATACTTTTTCTAATCACCTAGCAGTTACAAAAACTATAATTCATGATAGTAGTTAATTCAATCTGAATCTTCAATTAATTTCGGAATATATGGAGAAGTTTCCACTCATGATCAGATATGTAGGCTTCGATTTCTATTAGATTTCAATATTACACAAGAGACAACCTACAGACCCTTCGTAGATAAATCAGACTATTGCGAAATATATTCCTTCATTTAAATAATAATCGAATAGTATCCCTTCTAATAGTATTTCTGCGTCCCTAGCTGGCAAATTTGATAACTAACAATTTATTCGTCTAAGTAGGTGTATCTACTCATATTACGCTAGCCCCGCCCCGGGGCTTCGCTCCTGTGGGAATTTCGGGATAAAAAGTACCATATGAGCTATTTTCCCAGTAGATGGAGTCTATTGAATATCGAAGTTTAAAACGTCGATGTACGTTAGTTCTAAAATATGCGAGTACGGTGTATGTTAGTTCTAAAGTACTCTTCCAGTGCTAAAGTATACGGGAGCAAATACCTTTCTTTTTTTATCTAGGTAAAAATGCCTTTGCATACACTTCTCGATAGGTGAGCAGTGAAGCGGCATGTGGGACTTGGACCCACTTAAACACCCCAGTGGTGCCTCTACATGCCAATACTGAAGAGGTGGGAACGATGGAGTTCCACACTCTCCGAGAGTGAATACCTACTTATTTGACTATTATGCCTATATAGGCATAATAGTCAAATAAGTAGGTATTCACTCTCGGTGTCAGACTGTTCTATCACGGCATCTGCCGTGATAGAACAGTCTGACACCAGTGTTATCGATATAGTAGTAGTAGGTAGTCGATTTGTGTCATTTGTCCGTATATATTTATTATTTAATAATTTTTCACTCGATTCCCCAAGAACGGAGTGTTATGTTTCCAGAGTTCTTAATGTGTTCATGTATGTTTTCATAATTCCTAAACGCCTAGATGTTTAAGGTTATTAGAATATTACGTTATCTATCCCGGGTAGCAAAGGGTGGGGTATGTAACACAAAAATATAGTAGTTTTTTAATATTATTAAAACTAAATTTATTTTATTAGCACTCCACTGCTCAATTTTGTTTAGTGCGTTGGTCCATCAATTATCCAATTTCATGCCAAACTTTTTAATTTGTTTATCTTGTAGGTTGACTGGTAGAGAATGCTATTAGCATTAAGCCTTTTTTACCACATTTCAGTTACCAGATAAAAGTTTTAAATAAATGAATAAATGTAAAATATTCTTGTAGCTCATTTACATAATAGCAAAGTTTCTTTTGACATTGTGCAAGGCACAAGGCACTTACCACGTTTTGATCATATACAGGGTGCGCTCGCAATCAGAATACCAAACGCCTGAGATATGGCGCGGAATTCGAAAATCCTCAAATATGTGTCGTTCCTGCCCAAGGAGTTTAAATACTATAGAAATTTCACTATCTGACACTATCGTTTAGATAGTTTATAAGTGAGGTATCAATAAATTGGTATCAATAGATAGGTTTTAAAAAAATATTACAAGTATATGAGGACCATTTTTTGATTAAACATTAACGGATCCCCGTTTGCGAAATATTTAAATTAAAATAGCTACATTTTTACATAATCCTCCACACACATTAGGTACCATTAGACATAACATTGATTGATTGATTGATTGATTGATTGCTATTATATTTATTGATTATATTGATTGCACAAAATTACAAAAAACATATTTTTTGTAATTTTGTGCAATCAAGTTTTAAATAAATAAATACATTTTGGCTCACATGACTCTCAACAGTCAAGTTCAAGTTATTGATTATATTAGTTTAGTTCTAAGTTTTAGTCCTTCCATTAAAATTGAGGACACAATAATGAAACCTCCAATAGAGTTAAAGCTCCTAGTTCTCTTACTTATTGTACAGCTATCATAGCTATAGATACAATAATGATATGTCGATGGCTCTGTAGCATATATCTATGTTGACAATATTTATGTGTAAACCATACATGTCACGCAAATACTACGTACGTAAATATTACGCAGATCTGGTTGTAATACGAAATGCGTATCAAACTGAAATGTTGTTTATTTAAAATTGTTGTTTCTTTTTTATTGCTTTAATATTTTTTTCACCTGACTGTACTCTTTTTGGCTTGAACTGACTGTACTCAATTTGTGAGTAGTCCCAGTCGCCGGAAGAAAAAATATTAAATTCTTAAATCCAGCGACTCGGAACGCGGGTCCAGTGAGAATCGGTCCCAGTCGCCGGAATCCCCTAAAACGTATCAAATGTGCTATTTCATGTATTTTTCCATCCGTGTGCCAAATTTCATCAAAATCCGTGCAGTAGATTTTGCGTGATCGAGTTACAAACATGCTTACAATTTCGCATAAAAAAATTCACTTTTATAAAATTAGTAGTAATTTATAGTCTGGGAGCATCAAACAAACAGGCCGTCTTTTTTCCAAAGGTGACATTACGTAACACAAACATCACCTGGGCAAAAGAGGCGACTGCAAAAAGGCGCTGAGCCTTGTCCTAATATATTGTGTGCATTTATCAAGATGATGGACACGAGTTACGCCTACCTCGGAATGTTTATGGAGGGGAGGTAATGGGCGAATACCGTCATATTATGTCGATTATTTGATTTTATTACGTTAATAATTTGGTTTTGTTAAGGAAACTGTATAAAAATATACCCGTGTGGTTCCCGGGTTAGAATAGGACCACTCCATCTCATTCCATGGATGTCGTAAGAGGCGACTAAGGGAAATGCTTCCGATGGGCAGCAGCGTCGGAAGCTCACAAAGCCAAAAAAAAACTGCGCTCGCCAACCCGCCTGCCAAGCGTGGTGAGTATTGCAAATCCCCCCAAAAACTTGGGGGAGACCTTTATCTAGCAGTGGATATTTTGCGGTTGTAATGATGATAAAAATAAAGACAATCTGTATAAAGAAATATCCGCACGCCTCGTCGATGTCTCTGGGGCTGAGCTGGCGAATACTTTGGCCAACGATTAAGTTTGGCCATTCAAAAAGGTAACGTCGCCTGTCTCCTAGGTACGATACCCCATGACGGCAACGATTAAGGCTCAATTTTTTATTTAATGTAAATTAATAATATGTTTATTTTTTAGATTATTTCATATTCATTTAATACTAGATTAATATTAGATTTTCTTGGTTAATTTAGTGTTTATTGTGTATTTTTACACGACTGACCAAAAAAGGAGTGTTATGTTTTCAGGGTTCATGTATGTATGTATGTAAGTATTTATGTATGTACTAGCTTTTGCCCGCGGCTTCGCCCGCGTGAATTTCCCACGGGAACAGTGCTTTTTCCCGGGATAAAAAGTAGCATATATGCTATTCCAGGTCATTATCTACCTCTGTACCAAATTTCATCGAAATCCGTCCAGTAGATTTTGCGTGATTGAGTAACAAACATCCTCACAAACTCACAAACTCACAAATTCACAAACTCACAAACTCACATCCAAACTTTCGCATTTATAATATTAGTATGGATGTAAGTTTCTTTATTCCACCATAAGTCCTGAACGGCTTAACAGATTTTGATGTGAGAGGTATTTTTAGATTCCTTGCATTCCTCCGAGTGACATAGGCTATATGACGTCATCATAAAAACAAAATGGCGGATTATATATGCGATAAATAGCAGACCAAAAAAAATAAATTTGATCAATCTTATCGAGCGGGGTATCAAATTGAAGGGCTTTAAAAGGCGATTTCAAAAATGTATATTACCTGTATGTTTGTATGTACTTTTTGTGTTAAAACTTGTCAGTCGTGTTTTTTATTTTTAATAATTAGCTTGTTTGTTCTTAAATAAAGTTTTGTCAACATAGCATAACTTTACTAGTATTATTAAGGAAACTTGTACGAAATGTTTGTTAATTGATTTGACTTCATGTATATGTTTAAAAATATCATGTGAGTGATATACCGCCAATACCGCCTCGTATCGTAATGATCGACATAGCACACTTGTATCATAATGTACTGTAAATACATCACACATCTCAATAATTCGATTCTAATAATTTTTAATTTAATATGAAAGTCAAATTTTTGTTGTTTGTAAAAAAAAAATCATTATTGTTTTTGTTGATTCCAGACTTGGTTTATTGAATCCCAATTTAATATTTTTTACGTTGTTAAACATGAGAATATGATTAGCTAAATTACGAGATAATTACTGCTACTTGAATAACATGAAATCTCTATTTTCTGTATTGTACGTATTTACGCTAAAGTGCTCATTTAACCTACACGCGTTTATACTTAGAGAAATCTAAAAGGCCAATCAAATACAAAATAATAACAAACAGAAACTTCTAAGTGCGTTAGTTAAACGCTTACTCAGAAAGTCTGGAGGTTACATTTCTCATTAGACTGGTTTAGGGTAAAAGCGTCTATGTTTATTTTTATCCGACTTCAGTGACACAAAAAGATGAGTTATGTGTTAACCTGTATGTCCTGTATAAGCTAGATACGGAGGATAGGCCAGGGCCTATGACCCACCACGGACACAATGCTGATTGATGGGTTTTAACGACTTTGAATCCCGACGGGACCAACAGGTTACAGTACTTTCACAAGCATGGAGGAGCTCCATATAATATATTTTTGGTCACCCATCCCATCACCATCAGTCTGCAGCAGTCCACTGCTGGACATACGAGTAGGCCTCTCCCAAAGTGCGCCATTGTCGCCGGTTTTGCGTTTTACTCAACCAGTTGTTTCCCGCAATCTTGCACAGGTCATCGCGCCATCTCACCAGAGGGTGTCGGCGCGGTCTCCACTCGAGAACACGTTTGCTTAGGCGGCTGTCAGTTTTTCTGCAGGCGTGGACATCCCATCTCGTGTCCGCGACCATCACGAGCGCGCAAATCACTGCACTACCGAGCTTAAAAGAATATAAAGTCATTCTCTCTCTCAGCCAAAAGACGTCCACTGCTGGACAAAGGCCTCCCCAAGGATTTCCACAACGACCGGTCCTGCGCTGACCGCATCCATGCTGCGCAACCCGCGACCTTCACCATAAGTCATTAACCTGGTTGATATTAGACATCTTGTACTTACTAATGCGGCGCAGCAACCCGAAGTGGAAGCCTCCGACATGACATGACGCCATTTTTCGCGATCTTGTTCGTACAACACCTCAAAAAAAAAAACGCTGACAACTGACAAGAGATGGTGCTCTTGTAGGCTCCGTAGGTCTTTCAGAACCTCATCGCATCTACCAAAGGCGCCCAGACAGCCCGTCGGCATCTTATATATTTTTTTAAAATTATTTTTTCATTTTTACAAAAATACTTTTAAACGGCGGACTTAAAGCTAGAGGCTCTTTCTACCATCTTCTCTATCTATGGTATCTAGTGATCTCTCTCTTAAGTCGTATGTCCTCATGACTAAGGGTCGTGGTCATTATATGAAATGAAACACACACAATGACTCTCTTGGCAATTTTAATGGAGTGGTTTGCCATCGCCTTCTCCATTTCACACACTAGCTGGTAATCATCAACCAAAGTGTAGGGTGTAGGTATCCTCACGATGTTTTCCTTCACCGAAAGTAAGTGGTGGTCGATGAAAACTAACATAGGTACATGAGTCGGATTGATATAAATCTCATGTAACACGGGCAGGATTCGAACCTGGGACTTTGCAGCCACAGGAGGGCGCCCAACCACTCGGCCACCACCACAATCTGTGACATTATCTAAATATTAGTTTACTAAATCTCCATTCCATCAGATAGCCCACTATTCTGCTAAGTGTGGCCTTCGAGTCTCACGACTCTTGGCTCTGTCTACCCCGTAAGGGATAAAGACGTGATTATATGTATGTAGTTTACTAAAAGGACTCGCTACCTCGCTTGACTTCGCGGCCACTAAGGGCAGATTTCACAGCCCCGCCTAAAGTCGTGAATTATTCATTACCCGTGAGCTCTTTACTGAATAAACATTCGACGATGGAATTCTACTTATATGTAGTTTTATTTTTATTTCCTGCGGCCAGTGGAGTGCTTGTACTAGATGGTCATGGTTTCATAAAATGACTAATAGTTGTACCTACTAAGAGGCTTTGTTCATATTGAATAGTTTTCCTCATAATTGATTATACTGTAAATGTCATCATAGTTTTAAAAATTTTTGTATATCGGACTTTTTTTTTTTATTCGTATGGCGTTTTACAGTCGGAATTGTCCCCTCACGAAATACCATGGTAGTCCAGCAGACCTGTTCTCTCTCGAAAACGACGCTGTCCTCTGGATCGCACGAGTGAATTTCGTTTAATTAAATAACATTAAAGTTAAAATAATACATAAATAAGAACGACTGTTAATTCGGATAATGTGACGTCATTCTTAATCCAATATGGCGGACCATCCAAGATGGCGTAATAAGTAGTTATTTGTAATGCATTTCTACAATATGGGTATCAAATGAAAGGGTTTGTTGGAGTAACAATAAAGTTTTTTTAAGTTTTTTACTATTAATTTATATAACTACAGATTATATGCATTTTAAACCAGTGGTATTTGATGACTATTTTTTCAACTTTATGATTCAGTCTATAGTCAAAAAGAAACTTGGATGAAACAGCTGTGATGGCTACACAATGTGCGGGAAACACAATTTATTTCATTTCTATTTGACTTCCAAAACATCGCTCAGCGGAAGGTTTTAAAAGGTCCTAAACTAACAACTGAATCAAGTATTTAAGGACTAAATTGACGTCACAGGGAAACCTTCCGCCATTCGATTTTAAGACCTATTTCTCTTAGTAATAAAAGCCAATAAAGCTGAGTTTCTAATTTTGTCGACGTGAAATAAAAAGTTTTAATAGATCGACGAAAATTGTGTTTATCATCATATAGTTAGCAAATAATATAATTAAAAACATTGAGTGTTGATCTTCTCTTCTAGATGTAAGAGCACTTATCTCGTATTTAATATAAATGTAATGAAACACAAATCAGCACTTTTTGGGCAATACAATAATAAAGGTCTGAACTGAGACTGGTCCCAGAACAGAACGTCCTGGCGCCTAAGAACGAGGAGGGCCGACCCCGAATGAAGGGAAAAGGCAAGGAAGAACGATTGAACGATGAAACGATTTATCATGTTCATTTAAGTAACCCTTTCTAAAAACATCATGTTTTCCTTGAACGCAAAATGTGAAATTCCGACACATTTATTTGTAGATAATCTATCTCTCTGTCTTTTCAGTCGTATTCCTCATGACTGATGGTCGTGATCATTATATGGAATGAAACACAAACAACGACTATCTTGGCAATTTTAATGGAGTGGTTTGCCATTGCCTTCTATATTTCACACACTAGCTGATAATCATCAACCAGAGTGCAGGTTTTCTCACGATGTTTTCCTTCGCCGGAATCAAGAGGTGGTCGATGAAAACTAACAAACATGTACAAGGTACATGAGTCAGATTGGTATACAAACTCATTTAGCATGGGCAGGGTTCGAACCTGGGACCTTTGCAGCCACAGGCGGGCGCCCTACCACTCGGCCACCACCGCTTCAAATAAAAAAAAATCAATACTAGTCACTACTTCATTTAGCTTCGTCTTCCAACGTTACAGGAATCCAAAGACTCGAGATTTTCGATTTGTCTTAGTTTCGAATGGAAGCCTTATTGTCAACGACTATCCGGTGCCAAGAAACTCTACTCGTTTGTTTATGCTTTTAAGATGTTGGGGTATATTTAGACAGATATACTTAGGTAGGTATGTCGAAGAGTTTACATTTTTCTACACATAGTTCCGAACTTCGTCGATTGGTCTATATTTAAAGCCGATCTTCGCGAGACATTTTTTTACCTATATTTATTCATTGTTACATTCTCAATCCCTCTAATGGAAAGCAGTCACCGCAGCCTAATAGATGCCTGAAACACCGGAGGTGCCATGCGCGTTGTCCAATCCAGAATATTTATTTTCATTTTTCACGCTCTTTTTTAAAAACTCCATGTCAGCCTATAAGAAAATGGACCTTTAAGTACGTGGAAGAAAATTCCTAGGAATACTCACACGCAATACTAAATAGTAGCCGACTAAATCACACAAGGCTGATATGAGACATCTTGTACTTACCAAAGATATGATAGACGAAGACGCGTAACTCTTTATTGCACCATGAATATAAACAGGAATACAATAAGTGTCTTAAGGGCTAAGTGTGTTAAGCTTATATGTTTGTGGGAAAGCTTTACAAGACTGCATATAAGAAAAAAATAGAAAATATATAGTTAAAAATCCAGTAGGTAAATAAACAGTTTGCCTCTCAACTAAATCCTTTTACAGACCAACTAAATTGAACATCAAAAATATAGTAGCCCGTATTTTAAAAGATAAATTCGTTAAGCTAAAACTCCACCAACTAAAGTTTCGTGCAAAATAATATTCCAAGCGCGGTATTGCGGTTTTTCTACGAACAGTTGAGATAATTCTGAAACTGTTTTATTTTTTTGTAATACTTTGACATTTAAGATCTTATATTCTATTTATTTGTTTATTTAAAATCTATGCTGGTTCTGGGAGCTCGAAGTCTCATTCTGGCTCTGGGAGCGAAGATAAAGACGTGATTCTAGTATGTATGCTGCTTCTCTTCCCGCGCTACAACCCTTTGTGGGTCGTAAACGAGTCAATCGTCAGGCAGTTCTTAAATTTGCCCATCTTCTTGAGGTCTTCTGCAATACTGGGGATTCCTTGGTCTGCCTCATGGGTCGCGATGCGGCGTCCAGCAATGACCTTAGGAGTTCTATCTTCTGGCTTGCGTTATAGGTGTCATTTCCATCTCAGTCGCTGCGCCTTACAGAAACTGACTATGGTTTCCTTCTCCACAAGTGCATCGAGTTCGTGGTTCATTCGAGCGTAGGAACCATCTTGCTCTCTGATTGGACCAGCAATATGACGGAGCACTTTCCTTTCAAAGGTTGCTAACTTGCTTTCGTCTTTTTGGGTCAAAGCCCAGGTCTCGCAAGCGTAAGGGATAAAGACGTGATTCTATGTATGTAGCGGTAAATAGTTAGCTTTGACCGTATGCTGAGGAGCTTGCAGCTAAGCAGCTTCTTCAATGAGTAAAAGCATTTATTACCGGCTAATACGGCCTTGATACCATATTAAGTACCAAATATAACTAGGTATAATAAACAAACACGACTTTGCCGTTTCCAAACATTGCCATTTTTTCAAAATTAAAACAAAAAAAAACGTTGCTTATACGGTTTATTCCAACGATAATCAAGCTTGATGCTATTTTATGCTGTAATATCTATTTTTTGAAATAAAGAAAGTTTAGTCATATCTACTTTATATAGTCGTATTCCTCATGACTTTGAGTCGTGGCTATTTTCTAAGACATAAGTACAATTTCCTTGACCTAAAGAATGGAGTACTTTGTGAAATGTCACTAATTTTATAAATATTTTTGACAGTAAAATCAACTTGAATGCCGTGACATTAAATGGTATGATTCTGTCATGCCACAAAGCTCTGATGTTTTACTTTTTTTTTACTTTACCTTTTTATTTGAATTACAAATATTATTATAGAATTTGACTAAAACTAAAGTCACCTAAGGTTTCTGGTACAAAAGTGCTAAAGATGCTAAAAGTAAGCAAGTTGCTGGCCTTATTTCCGAGTTGAATTGTAATGGCGATCCTTTATCTACCTTCTTTCTCTTTATATTTTATTTCAGTCAGTATACGCACATAGATTATATAAGATTTCAAACATTTTTAATAACTGTCAAAACTTTCAATGACATGAAATCATCTAAAAATATCTAAGTCTGGCATCTTTTCTAAGACTCGTAAAGTAGACAGCATCAAAAGGAGTCTAATTTATTGCACCTATAGAAGTTTTCCTATTATCGACTTATCTTAGTCGTTATTCATAGAGAAGCCGTTATGAGGGCATTACCGAGGTATATAGGCTATGCTTTATCTTCAGGAATAAAGATCGTTTGGCTGAATGATTGGTACCTTCCTTCGGGATATTATTTGTTACTTCTTTCTTGTTTTTGTTAGTTTACAAGATTGCGGAAGGTATTAGAAGTTCCTCTCTTAACTTCTGGTAGTTTTTGAGGGTCGTGATAATCTTCTTCTTTCTATTTTAGAGTTGTGCTTTCAGTGTTTTTACGGAAAAAATTTAAACCTGTGACCAGTACTTGTGACAAGTTGGTCCTTTTTTCAGTCGTATTCCTCATGACTTAGGGTCGTGGTCATTATGTCGAATGAAACACAACGACTATCTTGGCAATATTATTGAAGTGGTTTGCCATTGCCTCCATTTTACACACAAGCTGATAACCATCAACTAGAGTGCAGGTTTCATCACAATGTTTTCCTTCACCGAAAACAAGTGATGGTCGATGAAAACTACCATACATGAGTCAAATTGTTCTACAAACTCATGTAGCATGGGCAGGATTCGGACCTGGAACCTTTGCAGTCACAGGTGGGCGCCCTAACCACAGTTGGTATCGGTACACAAATTATCATATAAAATACCGGTAAGTACCAGTACATTTCAGGAGTTCATAAGGAAAATTCGGTACCGATAGCAAGCCCTGCCTTTGAACTTTCGATCACTTGGGAAAGTCTGTTCTAGAGCTAACTCTTCAAGACGAAACGAATCTTGGCCTCCGAAATTATCCCAGACTTCTGTTTAGGCCCTTGATTCCACAAAATAACAAACGTAGATGTCGTGTCTCAGTTGTGTTGGTTGTGTCTTAAAGAAATCGTAATAAAACATATAAGTCTTACAGAGATCTTGTCACTTTATTTCAATTTCTTTGGCTCTTGAGTCACAATTGAAACACGACATCGACGTTTGTAATTAATATAATCGGCCCTCTGGCGATGGCTTACCAAACCGCTCCCAGCTCACGCAGATCAGCCTCCACAGTGTCACTCCAGCGATATCTGGGACATTCGACTGGGTACCTATCTGACACCTCTGCCAAATATGCTGATGAAATTTGATATAGATAGATTTAATATTCTCTGTTTTAATTTTCAATTTCTCACAGAAAATGTTGTCTGAATGATTTTCATTTACTCTACTATAAAATTTCGTAAACTTACTATGTAAACAAATATACCTGGACGTCTAAACAAAAATACCTGTGCCAAGTGCACGTAATAGCATAATATTGTGCGGATATTTTCTGAATTTATAAAGCTAATATGCTTTTAAGGCTGCGCTAAAGTGACTGAAAAATTTGATTAAAAATAACCTGAGAAAATTTCTTCCCTAAGATGTCGAAACTAGTCGGCATTCCCGGCTAACAATACAAGTGAGTTTCCTTAAAAAAAATCTTAAGTGAGTGACAAAGGCTATATGACGTCATCATAAAAACAAAATGGTGGATTATATATGCGATAAATAGCAGACCAAAAAAATAAAATTTGTTCAATCTTATCGAGTGGGGTATCAAATTGAAGAGCTTTAAAAGGAGATTTCAAAAATGTATATAATTTATATGTTTGTATGTACTTTTTGAGTAAAAAGTTGTCAGTCGTGTTTTTTATTTTTTAATAATTAGCTTGTTATGTGATACTGGTACCAGCCTTGAAGCTTTGCTCCCGTGGGAATTTTGGAATAGTGTGTTTCAAATAGCTTTGTTGATATTTTCACCAAAATTTAGCTAATTCTAAGAATAAGAAAAACTTTAAAAGTATAATATTGTATGTGAATGTTTAAATCGCTGGACAGTCTCATTTTGCACCATATCCAAGCTAATACTTGACTTGGAGACGAGGAAACTTACAGACAAGTTGGACACTTGGCTTGATTATTCCAATTCATGCTTCAACACCAAATTTGGCGACATCATTGAATAAGTTTGATATTTTTAAGTTTTATAAAATAAGTTATAAACTTGGCACGAAATTGCTGTCGCAAATATCTTCATTAGATTTAAAATTTTATGTAAAAAGTCAATGTCTATATAAAGGTTAATCTATTTCATTTCGTTATCAGATATATTCATCACAAATATTTTAAAAACATTAAACATATGAACCTAATAATTAATTACGAAGGCAGGTACACCCGCCTGAGGTCGGATAGGACCCGGGTTCAAATCCTACCTGTGTCACATGAGTTTGTAAACCAATCTGACTCATGTATGGTATTTTTCTCATAGACCAACACCTGCTTCCGGTGAAGGAAAACATCGTGAGGAAACCTGCACATTGGCTGACTGTTTAATTTACTAGTGTGTATACGGCTACTGCCTCTAGATGGCGGTAGTCGTAAAAGACAAGTTAGATGCCTTTAGGCGATTTGAATAAAATCTGACACCAGTGTTAGTAATAAACTCGATAGAAGAAGACTAAACACAATTCTCATTCGTTCCATTTATTCAAATTATGTTTTGAACAAATGTCTTGCTCAAATTTTGGCGCATTGGACACGGCTTAACTTTGACACTAAGCTCAAATTTCAGTTCAATCCTAAGTAGTTATTTCCCTAAAGTCGGTTAAAATTACATAAAGCGAAAGGAGCCGGCATAAATTCATTAAACTTGAATATTGTGAGTAGATCGTCAAATCCCCAGTGGGGAGTCTAATCGAAAATTTCAGCTTGACGAATTATTCCAAAATTATCCCAGCCTAACTAGCTAACTTCGTTTATTTCTCCTTTCTAATTTCCTGTTTGTAATTGAAAGTCTTACAAATTAAAGATTTGGAAAAATCAATTAAACTTTTTCTTCACACAACATCTATAAAAATTACCAGCTACGCCCCGAGGCTCTGCTCCCTTGGTGAAAACTTATGATCTCTTCTGATTTATAAATAATCTACCTGTGTACCAAATTTCATAGAAATCCGTCGAAATTTTGCGTGATTTAGTAACAGACACCACCCTTTCTCACTCACACACATTCAAACTTGTGTGTGAGAATGTGTGAGAAAGTCATAAACACGAGTGTCCTACGATTAAACGTACGATTTAAAATCGAAAAAAATCGTAGAATCTTAAATTCTTATTATCGCTTTTGTATCCGTCTGTACCGTAAGAATGAAATCCTCTTCAAACTAACAATGTTTTGCTAACAATGACTCGGGTTCGTAACTTTTTTGCTGCGAAGTTAAACTAAATTATAGTTCAAGTTACAGTTTGAGCGGTTAAGTCGAGCGGAGCCGAATTAAGTTTAGTACTTTATAATTCTATTAAGACACCCGTGTCGGTTGGTTTTTGAGCGTCACAAAAACGGATTAGTTTCTGAGATAACACAAATAGATTCAAACTCAAAGGGGGCTTTTTCTGCTCTGTGCGATAGATTCTAACAGACTTATTTTAAAAAATCAAGCTTAAGTCAACGCAATCAAAATGTATGACTATTTTTTTGTAAATTTTTAGGGTTCCTGGGGGGCACAATGCCCAATGGCCCATAATTGATTTGTTTGGAGTGGACTGTGGAACCCTGTTAAGGTCTAGTTTCGGATGGCAGTGGTGTTTGCACACAGTGAAAGATGATGAATAGCAGCAACACTGGTTTATTAGCACTATTATCACATTCGGTACACGACTTTACGAATATATAATATATAAATTAGAATATTAACGAATACACGTGTGTATCGCACGGAGACAAGCGGAAGAAGAGGACATTGGATTGTACGAGCGAGACAGCAACACACGTCAAAGACAACAAGTTTATATTTTTAATTTTAAAGGTCCTGGTAGGACGATGTTTTTATGTTGTTCTCAACAGTTCCGTATTTCAAAAGGTAAAAATGGAACCCTTATAAGATCACTTTGTTGTCCGTCTGTCTGTCTGTCTGTCAAACTTTTTTTTCTCAGGAACGCCTGAAGGCATCAAGTTGAAATTAATATCGAATACTCGGATCTACAGTTTCTTTCAGCAAAAAAATAATCAAAATTATACGTCAACGCGATCAAGAAATATAACCGTAAATGTGGCGAATTTTCGCATATTTTGAGATTTTAGGCAGCAATCAAAACCTATGGGGTACTTCCCGTTGACCTAAAATTATGTTTGGCAAAAAGCAAGGTCTAACAGTACTTATACAGAAAAAAAAAATGAAAACTGTAAATATGTTATTGGAAGTATAAAAAAAAAGTGTTACAAACTTATTTTTGCGCTGGATTCAGTATGAGTCTTAGGGATCGAACTGCTAAATTAAGTTTGTTTTTTAAACTAGTTAGACTTTATTTAGACCTATAATGTGAACCCTCGGTGCGCGAATTTAACTCGCACTTGGCCGGTTTTTCCCATATTTAGCGATTTAAAAAGATAATCGAATCCTTTGGGATACCTACTTTCCGTTGATACACTTGTAAAAGAATATATTGGAAAACTAGAAGATATTTGAAAGAAAAATTTCAATTTACTGTTTGATACCTATGGCAAAGTTAAATTAAAGTACATATTTATAGTTTTTAGATTTATATCTTCATTCCTTGTCGCATTCCTGAGTAAAAAGTTCTTGACAGCAGATGGACTTCAAAGTAACCTGTAAGGGTTCCCTTTTACGTTACAACAAACAATACTTACAAAATAGTAATAAAACTTTTAACTTTTACGGAACCCAAAAAACAGATTTTTTTGTCCTATAGTCTGATTAAAATTGTCACATAAATTTTGATAAAGATTTATAATAATAAAATTCAACAAAAAATTAGAAAATTCTGACAAATTGTTTTTTACTTAGATCTCCCAGCAACGAACGTAGGTACCTATATATTTTTGCCAGATTCGTAAAATTGATTGTTTTTCCTTAAAGCATTCGAGTGGGTTGGAAGGTTATGAAAATTATTAGATTTTCTGAAAATTTCTTAGCGACCTTTTGACCTTTGTGCTTTGATATTTATAAAATCCCTTACAAAACGAATAATAAATACTTTTTCGTAGAAAATCGTTTCAAAAATAAGTAATATCCAACTTATTTATTAAGAAAAATTAAGTCGTCTCAATTCGAATCAACATAAAAGATGATAGCGAATATATAGGTCTCGTACCTCAAAAGAAATAACATTTAGTATCATTTTGTTGTCCGTCTGTCTATCCGTCTATCAGTCAATCAAGAACCTTTTTCTCAAGAACGCGTAGTACACTTGTTCAGTTAAAATTTATGATGATAGGATCTAACGGTCCTTAAAACAAGGAAACCGTAAATATGTAGTATAAAGGTTAAAAGATATTTCCAACACAAGGTTTCTGTTATTTTTTATTCAAGTACGAAACCCTAAAACTAAACTTGGTTCTAGAGACGCGGTTTCTAGCCTAATAATAAGTCTATGTTTAATACCGAGCAATATTCGGGTGAATTTCAGACTTATTCCTAAGGAATATCCGATTACTGCTCCGACTTGATAAATCGAAAATTATACGTATTGTGTTTAAATTCTAATTAATGGCAGACATAAATAACAAGAGTAGCTGTATTGGGCTCGTATTACTCATTGTGGCTCCGTGATTAATGTTAATTTAGACTTAATCACATTACTCTTTGGTACTTTAATTCAGATAATTAATTTAACCTTTTTGATAAGTCACATCTTTTTACTTCCTAAATATAATTTTAGGGACAAAAATAGAAGCCATTATATTTATTTCAGAATTTTTTTAAGTCTGATACTTGCAGAGTGTCAGACTTAAAAAAATTCTGAAAGACTGTTTGTACATGTTAACGCAATCTGTATAATTCATTACTTAGGTATTGCATAGAATACCTGATTATACAGAATATCTGTAACATATAAATATCATACAAAAACTACCGAATGAAATTTAATGTTTTTTTATTATTATTTTTTTATTTAATCAAAATATATTTATTTGCTGTTATAGGGTAATGTGGCTTTATTAGCTGCAATTCTGAAAGTTTAAGTTAAAATCTGGCGTAGATATCATAATGATATACCGCTTAGAACCTGAAAATTTAACAATAGTAAATTACGCGCGAACAAAGTTGTTATTTTTTTAAATTATTATTTTAATACAACTAGTTATTTGTAAGAATAGAAAATTTAAGCACATTCTTACAATACAAGAGACAAATCTCACACAAGCTACGAATTGATAAGTAACACTTTAATAATTCATACCGCGTAGCCCTCTAGAGACAGTCCGCAGTTTAAACTTAGTTTTCAGTCACGGAAATTTAAAAACTGGAAGAAATAACAATACGTGACTTTGTTCTTTATCAAAGTACAACATGTATTACGTATATTACTGTATTATACAAAATAAAATGTTTTAGAAAAAAACAAAATAAATATTTCTCATTTTTTGACGTTATTTGGAATCGCCCGAAACTTTATTAAGAACTATCTTATCTTATCCTAACTAATATTATAAAAGTGAAAGTGACTTTGTTTGTTACCTCTTCACGCTTTATCTACTGAACCAACCATACTGAAATTTCGCATACACATAGTTAGAAGTACGGAGAAGGACATAGGGTACCTTTCATCCCGGGAAAAAGCACGGTTCCCGTGGGAAATTCACGCGGGCGAAGCCGCGGGCGAAAGATAGTATTTTTAATAAATGTGTAAGTTTGGTTGTGCAGATGTATCTCCTCCTTTAGTCATATTCCTCATGACTGAGGGTCGTGGTCATTATATGGAATAAAACACAACGACTATCTTGGCAATGTTAATAGAGTGGTTTGCCATTGTCTTCTCCGTTTCACACACACTAGCTGATAATCATCAACTAGAGTACAGGTTTCCTCACTATGTTTTCCTTCACCAAAAGCAAGTGGTGTTCGATGAAAACTAACATACATGATATGAGTCAGATTGGTATACAAACTCATTTAACACAGGCAGTATTTGAACCTGGGACCTTGCAGCTACAGGCGGGTCCACCACCACTCGGTCACCACCGTTTCCTTGTATGTTTATTTGTTACTTAATCACAGATGTTTGTTTGTAACGCGGCGACGCGTTCATCCTCTTTGGATCCATTTATGCGTGCGCTGGCACATACACTTATTTCACCTATCATAAATTTTAAACTGTATTCATTACACATTCGATTCTGCATTTTGATATCATTCTTGACTCAGTTTATGTAAATCACTTATCGTCTAACATTGTAAAGATAAATAACATCTCTAAAATATATTTAATATATATAAAACAACATAGACCCGTCCAGGGTAAGTTTTATTGGTTCTTTCGGAAGTGATTCTAAATTTATAGTGAAGTGTGTTATCCTTTCTAACTATTATTTATATTTGTTTTAGGTCTTATGTTTTTATCAATAAATTACACTATACAACGACCCTGAAGATTATTATTTGGAGCTCACGCTCCATGTTTGTTACTTAATCACACCAAATTTCAATGAAATTTAATATACGGGTAGAAAAATACCTGGAATAGCACATAATGATACTACTTATCCCAAAATTCTCACAAAAGCGGAGTCCCGCGGTGTAGCTAGTAGGTATCCTAATCATATCCTAACTAATATTATAACGCGAAAGTGAGTTTGTTTATTTATTTGATTGTTACCTCTTCACGCTTTATCTTCTAAACCAATCTTCCCGAAATTTCGTATAGGTACACATAGTTAGTAGTACTGAGAAGGACATAGGGTACCTTTCATCCCGGGAAAAAGCACTGTTCCCGTAGAAAGATCATGTAGGCGTAGCCGCGGGCAAAAGCTAGCTACATATATTTTGACTACTGTTATTTATACGATGGTATCAAATTGAGCCAGTAAGATACTTGACAAGTTTTGGCGGAGTGCACTGCGGGACAGAACTTGGCACGTTATTGAAAAAGACTTGGAAGTTTCCGGGTTTCGTACACATTTTCCAAATGAGCCTGGCTGAGTTTTTTACATATTTATCTTTTATCTCTAAGTTACGCTATTTTTCTTGAATTATTGGAGTGGCAATGTATTTTTTTTTTAAACTAAAGCTTTAGGGACTTTTAT
Source organism: Ephestia elutella (assembly GCA_018467065.1). Taxonomy (NCBI): domain Eukaryota; kingdom Metazoa; phylum Arthropoda; class Insecta; order Lepidoptera; family Pyralidae; genus Ephestia; species Ephestia elutella. Next base: position 16,673,864 of record CM031571.1, on the reverse strand, counting down.
CTTGACAGATATGCCAGCCTCATTGTACCCTATAAAAGCCAGTCATTACTGAGACGTTAACACATACATTTCATTTTTTCATATATTTTTTTGCTGCGGTTGACTTTGGGTTAGCTAAAATAGTTTGAGCTAATCCTACATCGTTCGGAAATACCACATTGACTGAGCTCATCCAAAATTGCGAGGACGCTGTAGGCTATCGATACACCTCTGCTAGTCCCAGAGGCACATCGAGCCAGGTGCTGTAGGAGTGGCAATATATGAAACTTGTAAAATACGTACGCCACCACACAAAGATTGGATTGCACTGCTAAAATAATTCTAATTAAACCTAAAACTATCTGGTTAGACAAACTGTAAGCTAAGGCAAAATATGAGTTGCACTATCGATAACTTCTATTTTAGAGCAGTCCGCAGAACAAATCTGAAAGTTGAACGTATCTGTTTGTACTAGACGTATTTCGATGAAAGTCCACACGGGTAGAAAACCGGGAATAGCTCGTAAAGTACTATTTATCCCAAAATTCCCATTGGAGCGAAGCCCCAGGGCGCAACTAATGACGTCATAATTCACATAGGTAATATTTATTTCATCAACATCAGTAGGTACAACAGTTTTTAAAATATCCTGATAAGTAAGTAGCTATAATGTCTAAAGAACCGTCATCAAATGTCTAGTACAAATCTAGTATGTTCAAATAGTTCGCTCTATATCAACTTTACAGACAAACACATTCTGCTGGAGTCTGTTTTAATTTAAGCATCTTCCATTCTCACTGTACTAGTTACTGCCACAATTATTAAGCAAACAATAAGGAGAGTACAGATAGGAGCTTTCTATGTTTCAATCGCAAAATAAAAATAACAATAAAAAAACTTTTAATAAAATCCTAAATCGAATCTGATTTAACTAATTATACGACTGGAGTCCTCTAAAATATACTTTCTTGTGCGGCATTTGTAATTTAAATACACAGCACAGATATAATTTCGACATCGTTTTTAAAAGTCCTTCATTTCGATACCCCACTCGATTAGTTAGTCAATTTTAATTTGACTCCACTCTCCGGAGCTACAAAGTATTATCAGGCGGCGATAAAAAACGTCATTTCTTTTTAACTTTATTTTAAACTAGCTTTCGCCTGCGGCTTCGCCCGCGTGAATTTCCCACGGGAACAGTGCTTTTTCCCGACATGAAAGGTACCCTATGTTCTTCTCCGTACTTCCAGCTATGTGTATGCGAATTTCAGGAAGATTGGTAGATAAAGCGTGAAGAGGTAACAAACAAACAAACCAACAAACAAACAAACAAACTCACTTTCGCATTAATAACATTAGTCAGTATTAGTATTAGGATTCTATGTGATACCTATATCTATACTGTCGTCAATTGTACTCCAAGTTACCAACTTGCATTTCTCACAAAATCTAAATCTTCATTTGCCTTCGGTGTAAATATTACATTCCAGTGTTTGAGCGTTAACATCTAAGTTTGTTGCATAATGAGTTGTGAGTTTTCACACTGAGAGTGCAGCTTGCACTAAACTTGAAGATGCATTTTGTGCAATTATATTAATTACTAACCGCGACCCGGGGCTTCGCTCCCGTGGGAGTTTCGGCATAAAAAATACCTTATGTCCTATTTCTGGTATTTTTCTACCCGTGTAACGAATTTCATTTAAATCCATCCAGTAGATTTTGCGTGATCGAGTAACAAACATCCTCACAAACTTTTGTATTTATAATACTAGTAGGATTTCTTTCAGCTACCATTAGCTTATTTTAATCTTTCAGTGTCAGAGTTCCTTAAGTTCTAAAGAAGAAGGCAGGAAGTGGCGCAGATCAGGAATGAGTGGAAACTTCTTTTCGAGCCGAGCTTCGAGCTAATATGAGTCAGTTTGGTCAACAAACTCGTATGGCAGGAGGATAGGATTCAAACCACTTCTTAAAACCACTGGACCACCACCGCTACGATACATAGCTTTGCCTGATAGGTTTTGCAAGAAGAATTAGCTATTTCATTACGTTGGATTTAATTAAAAGTTTATTGAAGGCTCATTAATAAGTTTTTACGAATTTATTTTTGGAGCAAGCTTTTATGGTTCTTAAACAAACATGTCAGTTCAGTTGGGCTTTGAGTTCCTTCATTGGGAGCTAATACTTATGGGTGCAAATGGATCATACTTATCATCACCATCATCGTCAGCCTTCCATGACCCACTGCTGGGTATAAACCTTTTTTTTTTTTTGATTCGTAGGGGGAAATGCTATTTGCGCCCTGCGGATGCCATCGGCCGCTTTACAGGGAGGCGCCTCGGATCTGACTAACACAAGGCGCCTCAGCGACTGCCCGGTCTCTCACCAGAGACCGGGCTCACCATTTTCAGGGGCCCTCCGACACCTGGAAATCCCCTGCCGCCGGGTGGGACCTTAAATTGTCCCACCATTTACGGGGGTGCTTCTAGGCGCGCTAAATAGCGCCTGCGCCGCACCCTCTTCCTCCGGATCGGGTCCGCGAGGGGTCTAAGCCTCCTTTTGTCTACGCCAACCTTTCCTATCCTGGGCCATTGCAATCATAAAAATATAATCATACTTATTATAAAAATACTATTCACACTGAACTTATTTTAAGTTAACTTAATATGACATGATATCAGGGTATTGATCAGTGCTTTTGAAGAACATTGAAAGATAGTTGCTACTCAATTTAAGAGATTTTTGTGAACATAATTATTTTCAAATGGCTTTAAGACGTAATTTGAAATATTACTGAAGAAATAAACCATTTAAACCAAGACAGCTCATTTAACAAACAAAAATGAATCTCAGAAACGTAATACACCCCTAATGAAATTTTGTCGAGTCAAATCTGCACACAATCGGAATTTGATTGGCGAAGTTAAACAGACCCTAAATTGAATCCGATCGTTTTATATTCCCATTTATTACGACGTAAAATTGTGTTTAATAAATACCAATATATGTAGAAAGTGGAGTCAAGGTTGGTGGGTATAGAAATACTATCTCAAAAAATAATGATTTCAAGAATTTCACCAACTCTTAATTAACAAGCTAATTATTAAAATATTAAAAACACGACTGACATCTCACATAGACTATGTCACTCGGAGGAATGCAAGGAATCTAAAATTACCTGTCACATCAAAATCTGTTAAGCCTTTCAGGACTTATGGTAGAATAAAAAAACTTTCATACATTCGAAGTAATTGACAGAGCGAGCGAAGCGAGCGAGGGCTATAATTCAAGTTGGGGCGAAAATACATTGTTTGAATGTAGTATGTTTGTAACGCGAACTCTCGAGCCGATGCGATAGTCCGATTTTGATGAAATTTGGTAGGCGTATAGAAAAAATTAACACAATTTTTAAATTCATTGGTTCATTGAAATCGATTTAGCTGTTTTAAAAATATTAATTAAATTGTATTTTGTATGTTAATTAATAATTTAATATGGATATATTATAATCACGAGGTTATACCTCTTTCTATATCCGGTACCGCGAACGGTAAACCACTAGTAGATATTCATTAATTTTAGCCTTTAGTGTAAACAAAATAAGTTATAATACCATAATCATTATTATCACTTAATGATTAAACGTAACCTAATAATTTTGGCTAATTATAGAGTTTGAAACAAAAAAGACAGAAATGAGGGCTCTAGCAGCGTTCTGTAATTTTCAAGGTTTTCTTTCTAGATGCGGAACCCTTAAAGGCACTTTAACTCAAAGTTTTATTTGATTTCTCTAGAAGAGAAAGGATATAATTATTTTTTTTTACAAATAAGTACTTTCGAGAAAATCCTTGGAAAATAAAATAAGACAAACGACAGGTATAATTCAACGCTACTTTGCATACCTACCTAATTTGGTAGGCGGAGTTTTATGATGTATAATTTTGAAGCTCTCATGCATCTCGAGATATTCTGCTAAAACAAGGACACATAATGCAAAAATATGACGTCATATACCAGTACTGCCGGCTTCATAACAGACTAAATTCTTCAGTAAGTTGTCAAAACTAGGAAACCCACTTAACTTCACCATTCAAGTCAGAGATGAATTAAAGAGATTTCCCCAAAAGTTTGTTAGTTGAATGTATTAAGTATGACTAGCTTTAGTCAGCAACTTTGTCCTTTGTCATTTCTTTAGTTTCAAAATTATTTATTTATCAGTTTTCTAACTAATATTATAAATGCGAAAGTGATTTTGTTTGTTTGCTTGTTACCTTTTCACGCTTTATCTACTGAACCAATCTTCCTGAAGTTCCGCATACACATAGTTAAAAGTACGGAGAAGGACATAGGGTACCTTTCATCCCGGGAAAAAGCACTGTTCCCGTAAGAAATTAACGCAGGCGAAGCCACGGGCGAAAGCCAGTGAGAAATAAATCATTGACGGCAATCAAAAAAGTGACTTTGTTTATTTGTTTGTTACCTCTTCATGCTTTATGTACTGAAAAAATCTTCCTAAAATTTTGCATACATATAGTTAGAAGTACTGAGAAGGACATATTATTATGATACCTTTCAACCTGGAAAAAAATACTGTTAACGTGGGAAATTCACGCGGACAAAGCCGCGGGCAAAAGCTAGTTTATTGAAAATAAACGTATAATATGCCAAAATTGTTTAATTTAAGGCGCATACGACGGCACGTCAGGTGGGAGATTTGCATAGAAATCGACTAAGTTTGGCACACGGATCCACTCAGTTTTATATACTGGGAAAGTTGCATATTAGCCCGTAACTTATGAGTGCTGAATTAGCTTAGAAAATAGATCTCATGTTCTTTTAACCGAGCGAGCGAAGCGAGCGAGGGCTATAATTCAAGTTGGGGCGAAAACACATTGTTTGTATGATTTGTTTGTTCGCGATAACTCTAGAACCGTTAAATAAATTTCGATGATATTTTAATACGTGTAGCAACTATTCATAGAATTTTTAAGTTCGTTGCGCAACAAAATCGGTCCAGCCGTTTTTGAGATATACGCATTTTTATGATTCTCATATTTATAAAATAATAATCGAGATCTAAGTTCGCGGCGAACCACTAGTTAAAAATATAAGGGATAAATCCTATAACTAATATTATAAATGCTAAAGTGAGTTTGTTTGTTTGTTACCTCTTCACGCTTTATCTACTGAACCAATCTTCCTGAAATTTCGCATACACATAGCTGGAAGTACGGAGAAGGACATATAGGGTACCTTTCATCCCGGGAAAAAGCACTGTTCCCGTAGGAAATTCACGCGAGCGAAGCTGCGAGCGAAAGGTAATATTTAATAAACACGGATAAAGATATTTATTTTTGGATTTTTGAGCATCTCAAATGCAATATTAGTACTAAAGTACTCTCATATAGAAATAAGATATAATAGCTCAGTTGGAAGAGCAAGGTCGTATAAAGACCTGGTCGCGGGTTCAAGTCCTGCTCGCATGGAATTTTTTCACCATATCTTATTTCTATATGAGAGTACTTTAGTACGGATAAAGATAACTATCTTTTAACCTCGACTTCGCCCGCGTGTATTTCTATTTTCACTCATTTCACCACCTTAGTGGCGGAATTTCCGTTTATTTCTTGGGTGCTCAGCTCACTTTCGCTATATTAAGAACCGCTTCGCAAATTTTCATGTTTCTTCAATTATTATTTTTTATATTCGTCTCTTTACTTTGGTAGGTCACTGTTATTTATATAGTTTTCCTAAATATACAAATATAAAATGAAAGGCTGGTCGAGGTATCCCGTGACCAACGGGCTGGCAGCTTCTTTGGCCAAAGGCTAAGCATTGCCATACAACTTGGCAATGAAGCCAGCCTTTTGGGCACGTTGCCGAGAGGCTACGCTCTTGAGGGGCTTTACAACTTGTAATTATTATTTTTTGTATTCCTTAGTTTTAATTTTAGTAGTTATTTTAATTTAGTTTGTATGTTAGTTTTTAATTTATTATTATAATAATTTAAACATTGAAAAATGTATCTAGGCTCCAAATATAAATAAATAGCCTATAGAATGAAAAAATATTATTTTTTTGAACAATAGAGAATCACTTCAAACGCGTATTGGGAAACAAGCAAACGCCATAAACAAAGAAACAATGATTCAAAGAAACGCGAAATACCTATGTTTTCCCTTTATAACATTTTCTTTGACTCATGAAGTGAAATAATATGTTTTTTCCTAAATATTCCATAAATGTACCTGGAAAATAAAATAAACTTTACTTGAATTAATTAATTTTGGCGGACGCGGTGGTGGTTGAGTTATTAAGACGTCCGCCTGTCTTCGAAAGATACAAGGTTTGAGGCTTATTCCATCCCATTAGGCGTATCCTACATTACCTACCTACCAATCTGCCATGTATGTATGACAATATCCATTCATAGATCATTACTTGCTTACGGTGAAGGAAAACGCTATGAGGAAACCCGATAATGATTTATCAGCCAGTGTGTCAATTGGAGAATGGCAATGTGTAATGTGTGTGTGTTTCATTCTAAACTCTCATTTTTCTTAATTGTCCTATTATGTAAACAATCTTCGTAAAAAAAAAATATTAGTTCAAACCTAAACATTCTAAAAAACATTTATTGATTCGTGGTCAGTAGTAGTAATTTCCTAAAAGTCTATTTTAATTTATATTGTTGTAAAATCATAAAAAGACGTGGTAAGATTGTTTATATAATAGGACAATTATGAAAAAACTGACTTTACATTACTACCTTCAGCCATGAGAAAATACGACTATAGAGAGATACAGTCTGTCTATTAAGTCCTGAAATTAAATGATGGCGCCACTGATGTGCATGTAGCAACCCTATATAGTGTGACCAAAATAATTTTGATACTAGCAGTTCGTTCAGGTAAAGCGAGCTAATAAATAAAACACATTATTCAGTCATATTATTATATAAGTTTTACTAAACATTTTTAATTTAACCAGAATAATGTTTTAATAATGTTTTTTGCAATGGCTCAGGATAGGAAATGTTGGCGTATACAAAAGGAGGCTTATACCCAGCAGTAGGTCATGAAAGGCTGACGATGATGATGAATGTTTTATAGTTAAAATACTAAGGTTGATCACTTTCACTCATCATCGTAGTCCAAATATTCAACAACAAGAAACGTTTCGTTGCCGCTTTCATCAGCGGCACTGTCATCACTACAGCTGCTGTCACCACTGCTGCTATCATCGCCTAAGCGAACAATCAATTCGTCTATATCTAGATACAGGTAACGTCCTCGCTCATAGTACTCATTTTTGAGCGTCTCAACGTAATGGCAGCAGTTTTCCCATATTCAGATGTGATGCTGTTAAAGGCCTCTTCAACAAGTTGCTTCGTCGACTATGGGCCTAACTGTACTCTTTGGTTTTCCTAAAAAAAGGAATAAAAATTGTAACAGAACAAGAAACAATTCAAACTCAAAATTGATAGAAAACCCGAATAGACTAAGATGTACCATCATAATGTATCAAAAATTTATGATCATACTATAATATGACCTATTTACAATTTTAGTCTAACCTAAAAGTGTACAATGTAAACAATACCTTTTTTCTTTTAAAAATCGTAAATTCAGTATATTTGTAACTTCAGGTTGATAAAAAACAAACAATAACACGGTTACATACCCATAATATATTTTGTTCTCCCATAAATATCATCGAAATCTCACAAAATTCGTCCATCCTTTCACTCCGCAAAACATTGCTGGAAAACTTTAAAAATCAATTCCCGCGTGCGACTCCGATTTACTTTACTCATTTTTTAAACTTTTCTGCGTAGTTTGGTCTTAATTTATTGCAGTTTAATCAAAATAATAAAAATACAAACGAAAAACAATTCAATATAGTTGACAGCATTGACAGCTGATGTACATACGTTTGGTGTTGCCAGACACATCATCAATGTTAGTTCCTCGAACTTTAATGTCAGGACTTTATAGACAAGCTGTAGATAGACCCACCACAAGCAAAATGATTCTTGTAGTATTGTACTAAGCTCTACCCTAAAAAGGTATTTAATTACATTTTGTAATCCGGAAATACCCCATATTGGCGAAAACAATAAGGAAATTGGGACGGGAGGGAAATTGCGGACATCAAGGGAGATAATTCAAATATTAAGTTCGTCTCGTCCTGATTTTGTTTGGAAACTTTTAAATTTTTAATTAAAAGATTCAATCTACCTATGCGACGACAGTTTTCGTCTCTCTGTTTGAGTGCGGTAAACTCAAAAAGTAATTTGTATAAAAAAAACAATTGAAAAACAAAAATAAAATGTTTTTTTTTGTTTTCATTTTATATTGCATTTGTGTGTGTTATTCTGTACTATTAAATTGTGCGGTTTTTACCAATCGAAGACGGGGTGAGTAATCTAATAAAGAATTGAAAAATCCTGTATCAATAATGTTGTTCTAAAACTGCATTCACCATCGAGCTTAGTTACAGAAATTTACTTGGCATGTGCTATATATGTAGAAAATACCTAACGCTTAGAGCATGAGAGCTCTATATAATAAGAAATCTCGGGTCGTTGAATAGTATTTTATTGGTAAAGAAATAGACCTAAAACAAAAATATATAAAGATTAGAAAATATAACACACTTCACTATAAATTTAGAATTACTTCCGAAACAACTAATAAAACTTAATAATACATACCCGATAAGGGTCTATAGTTTAATAATATTTTAAAATAGTATTATTTGATAATGAAATTAAAGTAACTTATAATAATAGATATCGGTAGATGCTAGGCCAAGAATGACAACCAAAATGCAGAATCGAATATGAATGAATACAGTTTAAAATTTATGACAGGTGAAATAAGTATGTATGTGCCAGCGCACGTATAATAAGATCCAAAGAGGATGAACGCGTAGCCGCGTTACACGCTTTAAGAATAAGACAGGCTTAGAGCCCTAAAAATCTATAGAATGATCCCTGAAAGTTCCCTTTTTCAAGGCAATTCATATATCCAACCTTTCACTACATTAGTACTATTACCTAATTCTATGCTTTCACTTCACCCTTTACAGTGCGACGAGGATCTTTTTGCATGTGGCAGAAAACGGAACTAATATCTAAGCTATTGAAATTTCTTATTTATAGCGTAGGTGGCGCCCTCACTCACGTGCAAAATGATTCTTGTCGCACTGTATACACACATCGTCTTTGACGTGTCAATCCGCCATCTTCCCATCACGTCCAAACTTAGAGGCACTTTGGAGACTCAACAATTACTTGGTCCAATAGGCAATTATTTGTCGCATCAAAACTTTGACTCTTATCACCAAGGTTCAAAGTCTATGTTCGATTTGAAAATTTGCTCACTTTTTCCTGAATTGTAAATGAATTTAAACTCTATGTACAATATTTAAAATTCAAAATTGGTTTGTCTTTAAATTGTGTTTGTTGGCAACACACGTGCAATATAAGTTCTTACTTAACTTGCAAACTTTTCAGAATTCGTCGTTAATGCTTGGTATATACATACTTACATACATATTATCACGCCTTTTTCCCGTGGGGGTAGGCAGAGACTAGAGAAATAAAATAAATGAATGGCAATGGAATGGAATGAATGAAGGATGTTGTAAAGTGACGTCTTTGGAGAAAATGCAGCAGTGGAGTTTGTTGCGCCGCCTATTCTCCACTTGCGCTTTGGAAGCGGTGGTAACCTTAGCTTTAAGTAATTTTATGACGTCAACTAACTACAAAACAAGAATGTGACGATTTATAAGTGCTATTTTTAAGTCTATATAAATAAAAATAATTGACTTTGACTATGATAATTAATTTTATTTCAATAAGTAACAAGTGTTAGTTTTAATGGAAATCTCACTAAAATAACTTAAATTAACTTAGCTGTGCCAGTTTTTCTTACACGTACATCCATCGCTAGTTATTAAAGAAAATCTGGAATGAGCTAGGGGTAGTTTTGAGGTGGAATTCCGGCTATAAGCCAAATAGAATCAAATAAGAATAAAAGGCATATTTTTGGATTTTTTTTTAAATATTTCAATGACAGATTTATTTTACATTTTTTTTCCAAAAGTATACCTAGAAATATTTTTAAATGATGTGGTTTTCATCATGCCTACTCTGACAGAAAGATACAAAAAGGCATACCTCAAATGGACATAGAATGCCTTTTATCTAAGATTGGCGTGGTCAGAAATATTTAGGGGGAATTAAAAAAACCATTACTAAAATTTAAAAATCACAAACTATCTTCGTTTTTTTTTTACTAGCTATGTGTATCCCTAGGCTGGGCAAAAGCCCCCCCCTAACTTCCTCCACATATCTCTATCTTTGGTCTTTTCTTTCCATTCTCTGTCGAACGCTCTCAGATCGTCCTCTCATCTCGTCTTTGGCCTTCCTCTTTTTCTCCTTCCATCAGTTGGAACCCAGTTTGTTAAAATTTGAGAGTTAAAAATAGCAACACCAAATTAATTCTTCGTTGCGAGCCAGCCTCAGTCTTACAACTTTTATTCCTTGATTGTTGTTTAATAATTCAGAACTTAGTTTCAGAGAAACTCGTATACTAATGTTGATTTTATTGCACCGTGTCGTCGTCGGAAATTTAGATGTTCACTGAATTGTTAAGGCTATCCATTGAGACTTTAAATTGTATTTTAAACAGATTTTTTCCGTGTACTTAAGATATTTAGTTGGTGCGTATGTTGTTTTTTTTATGTCTTTTTGTGCAATAATGGTCTTATCCAATTCATAGTAGATATTCAATTTTAAGCGCAGATGAATATTTAATAAATTAAATAAATTATTATTCATACAAAAATAGTGATAATGTCGAAATTTCGGGTCTACTAGTCTATACCTATACGTACCCTATATGCAATTCCCGGCATTTTCCTACCTGTGTACCAAATTTCATCAAAAACAGTTTCAACAAAAACCGTTTCATCAAAAATATTACTACTACTACTACAGTTCGTAACTATCACCTCACAAGAGTCCATTATTAACAAAAGAACCAATTTTACCTTTCCACGCGATTGAACCTTTGAACACACTTCAATAACTTCCACATAAAAAAGCTCCGTTTGATTCGATGCTTTGTGTTAAAATTTCACGTAAACATTACAATCGCAAGAACAAAAGATACGTCAATCAATTTTTCTAAGTAATATTCTGCTGATCTGCGTGAGCTGGAAGCGGACAACTGGCGAGCCACCGCGCGGAATAGAAGTCTATATGGCGCTCTCTCATTTCGGACACCAAGATCCACTTTGGGGTCACTGAGCCAGCTGAGTACCTAAGTAAGTAATATTAAAATGTTACAGGACGGTTACTAATAATACAATATCCGTAAAATAACATCATCGTTTATTTGCAGAGTGAAGAGGGTAATTTCTGAAATCTGAGTGGGTTTCAAAATTAGGGTTATTCCCAAAGTACTCCAAAAAATGTTTCCAAACTATTCCATGAAAAAAATAATATTTTAAATTAAGTTTCATTCTACTCCGCGGCAATATTAAAATGTTCTCAAAGTACTCCACGTGATTTTGATATAAAAAAGCATTAATTAGAATAAAAAGTGTAGCTGACGTAAAGTACAGTCAGGCTCAAAAGCTTATAATATTTTTATGTATAAATACAATTTTATATAAAAATTGGGAAATTCACGCGGGCGAAGCCGCGGGCGAAATCTAGTTCCCTATAATTCAACAATTAAACATATTCAAAAATTAACAATCAAAAACATATTCATAAATAAGCTTTTTTACATATTTTCCACCAAAGAGATTCATAATTATTATGTAAATGTAGGAATTCGGCTTGAGAGAAACTCAAAAAGTAACTGATAAAATTATATTTTTGAAAAAACTGAAATTATTTACTTTAAAAAAACATTGAATTTTCGTCTTAGCGGCTAGGTTGCGACTCACATTCGTTGTATATCCATTTTAACAAGCTAACATGTAAGATACATTTTCAATTCAAACTTGCTGTCAACTTTTTCTCCTTAATTTAGAATCTTATTCAGAACTTTTATCATCACGATATTGTTTGAACAATTTTGTGACTGACTGTACATAGTGAAATATTCTATAATTAATTAGATGGAGTAGATTGAGAATTGATATCAAAAAATCTGCGGAGTACATTGAGAATAAATAAAAATACCTATGGAGTAGAATGGGAACAAAATAATAAGTAATTTTAAATAATAATAATTTCGTGGAGTAACTTGGGAACACATGTATGAGATTCTTATCTTTTTAGAACAAAAGAATGGAGTACTTTGGGAATAACCCCAAAATTACCCTCCTCACTGTTCGTAATTTTAATCTTATTATAATCTCTCTATAAACTGACATAGTGTAAGAATAACTTAATTAGATAAATATGGATATCTGAAAATAATAGATTTTTATTTTTCACTAGCTGTTGCCCGCGGCTTCGCCCGCGTGAGTTTCGCTTAGATGAAAAATCTTTTTGTGTTCCAAACTGTAGTAACTTTAACTCCAGTACTCAAAATTTAAGTCATTTGGTTATCCCGTCTCCTGCGGGAATATATTAGGTACTCGTAGTACTGACAGTCGCGGTGTTAAAATTAAAATGAATCAAAAGTGATATTTCATTCAATAAACGATCTTCGTCTGCTCGTTATCTACAAGTTTCCGTGTACCACCACTCCCACCCCGAGTCCCTCTTTGTCCTATCCCATGTCCTGTCTATAGAATACGTCGGTAGAAAATGCTCATCAGGTTGAACGACTTTTGCTAAGGCCCCATTTCCATTTATTTGATAGAGTAGCTGATCTCTTGGAGTTCTTCATTAGATGTTCCATAATCTTCAATTTTTATACGTCAACAGAAAATGCTCATCAGGTTAAACGACTTTTGCTAAGGCACTATTTCCATATTTCTTATAGTTTAGCTGTTCTGTTAAGGTTCTTCATCAGATGTTCCAGTTTTCAAAATCAATTATAGCCTATATGTTACCCAGGCTTAATAGCTATACAACAAAAAAAGTTTCATACAAATCCGTCGAGTAGTTTTTGCGTGAAACACGTACATACATACATACAGACAGAAAGACAGACAGACAAGAAATTCCAAAAAAAAATTTTTGCTTTTTATCTCTTTAAGTGTCCCTCTATCCATTTCAGTCAAAAATAATAAATGTACAGACAAAATATTTTTACTGTTTTATTATATGTATAGATATAGATAATAGGCTAAAAAGGTATGTATCAAGAGCCATCAGAAAAAAGATCATATTCCATCTTGACCTGACCGGGGAGCGAACCAGGGACCTCCAAAGTATTAGACTGGCGTTGTAACTATTACACTACAGAGGTTTCAAGTATGTATGCTGAGAGGGTGTCTATTAAAATGCAGATTTTTATCACATCGATTATCATGTCCCAGAAAACTATTCCACGTTTTTCAATATATTTTTTTCTTAAAACATCGAAAAACTTATTATCGCAGTTTCATAATATCGAAAAACATTTCCTAAAAAAAACGTTATAAAATGTCTACTATTCCAAGAAAAACGATATATCGGACTAACATTTCACACATGTATTAAGATATCGATGTAACCATTTATAATAACATGTTTCAATATGTAACGATGCGCATCATAACTTTTAATCGCAGTAACGTTTCATCGAACGCTACATTCGCTTGTTGTTGCTTAAAACATGCAAAAAGGTATTACAAGATTAAGGCATACAGCAAGCATGCATGCAGCAAGCACAACAAACATGTTGCAAGCATTAGCAAGCATGCAGCAGGCATGCAGCAGGCATGCAGCAGGCATGCAGCAGGCATGCAGCAGGCATGCAGCAGGCATGCAGCAGGCATGCAGCAGGCATGCAGCAGGCATGCAGCAGGCATGCAGCAGGCATGCAGCAGGCATGCAGCAGGCATGCAGCAGGCATGCAGCAGGCATGCAAGCATGCAGCAGGCATGCAAGCATGCAGCAAGCATGCAAGCATGCAAGCATGCAAGCATGCAAGCATGCAAGCATGCAAGCATGCAAGCATGCAAGCATGCAAGCATGCAAGCATGCAAGCATGCAGCAAGCAAGTATTTCTGGGTGGCTCCACCAGAAGACTCGCTCCGTCGGCCCTTCGATTCATTCGGGCACTTAACCTCGCTCCGCTCGAGAGGTCGCCGGCTCGCTTCGCTCGCCACCTCCCCCCCTCGCTTCGCTTCGGCTTCGTGCCCTCATTTTCTCAGGACCTCCTTCGCGAGCCTTCTGGTTCCGCGCGAAGGAATAACACTCTAGTATATGACAAAGTTGAGCCACGTGGAGTCGGGGTGCTCTGAGTCGGATTTGTGATCCATTTATAATTAATGGACTAGCTATAAATTTACTGTTGATCAATACAATACTACCAGATTAATCGATCTAGATAGGGTAACATAAAAATGTAATATTTGATATTTCAAATATATTGCAAACTGAAACTTACGTGGAAATAAAATTATGGGTAACAAAACTTTGATGTTTCATTATTTCGATGAAATACATAAAATATGAAAAGAAATAACGATAGAGTGTGTTTGTTCGTAATGAATAATCGTTTAAATGAAATTTCGATGTAAACAGATTTAAGGATTTGTTACATATTGTATTAAAATATCTGCGAATGGTTTTATGGGACATGAAAATCGTTGAAGTAAATTGCGATAAAGTGATGGGTTCCCATGCTGAGAATGCGAAATTATTGCAGAAGCCTATTTTAGAAGTTAGAAACTCCCACAATAGAACAGTTTACTATATAAATGTGTCGGAATGGAATCTAAATGTCCTTTCCCTTTTGGTAATTACTTCAAACTATTTTGAAGCATCAATTTTGAAATTCTCTATATATAACACATACAAGTGTGAGAGGTATAGACGCCTTGTTTTGCCTCTCAAGCTCCTTACTTCCTTACGCACATTCATACAAATCAAATGATCAAAATGAAAAAAAAAATGAATTCATAAAAATCAAGTTTCATATTTCATTTATGTAAGGTAAACTATACAGATGTACTAGCTTTTGCCCGCGGCTTCGCCCGCGTGAATATCACACGGGAATCATGCATTTTCCCAGGATGAAAGGTACCCTATGTCCTTCTTAGTACTTCTAAGTATGTGTATGCAAAATTTCAAGAAGATTGGGTTAGTAGATAAAGCGTGACAACAAGCGAGGTAACCAATATATATATATATATACTCAGTTTATATTGAGCACTAAAACTGAATTTTAGAAATTCCACACCTAAGGGGATGCAAACAAAATTCACGCGGGCGAAGCCGTAGGCAAAAACTAGTCATACATAATAGTGGTAAACATAAACAATATCTCTTCTGCTTCATTACTCCATCCTAAATTGTACATGAAACCCTGGGTCCATTTGAAGCTATTAGAAGGGTTCCTGAAATGTAATCACCAATCCTTTGTTCATGATTATCTGGGTTAGAGACAGTGTGTACTTAGTTTTTAGTTTTATTACATACCAACTATGTTGCGAGATTCTGCTCCAGTGGGAATTTCAGGAAAATTTTACCACATAATTTTATCTGCCAGTCTGTTACGCTTTCACGGCTAACCGCTCTGCTGGACCAATTTTTATGTTGATACTAGCTTTTGCCCGCGGCTTCGCCCGCGTGAATTTCCCACGGGAACAGTGCTTTTTCCCGGGATAAAAAGTAGCCTATGTGCTATTCCAGGTCATTATCTACCTCTGTACCAAATTTCATCGAAATCCGTCCAGTAGATTTTGCGTGATTGAGTAACAAACATCCTCACAAACTCACAAATTCACATCCAAACTTTCGCATTTATAATATTAGTATGGATTATTATAGTACTTTTTCAAAAATCAACCCAAAATAGATTGAAAGTTTGTATGTAAAACACACGATTCACATTGCTATTTTTTTGTGTTAAATTCCTTCGAAGTCATAACATAAGATTTTTCGACACTCACAAAAATACATAAAGTCCTGATAAAGGGTGTATGTAAGTGGAAATGCTGCCTAGGCAGTTAGTGCAAAGCTTATAGTAAAATAATAGTGCAAATAATATACAGAACACTGTTATGTACGTACAGTCAGCTGCATAGAAACTTGACCCTCCATGTGTGTTATTTTTTCATGCACATATATCTCCTTGACGCGACATTATGCTTCAGCCAGAAATATTTTTTTTGTAAAAAATACTTAGAAGATTATGACTCACCGAAAATCAGTGGTCTAAGTACCCTAGAGCATTTCCCATTCGAGAAAATATAGTCCATTATTTAATACTTTCTGAAAGGTCGCAGAAGACGAATGCTGTTGTTAAATTAAATCAACTAAACAATAAACATGACATTAAATATAAACCAAATACACAACCCAACTTAAACAGTATTTTTCTGTCGCCTGTGACTACTACTGAAATAAGAGATATTATCAAAAATTTAAAAAATAAAAAAAGCACAGGGTTTGACGAAATTCCTGTGTTACTTATTAAAGCCAGTGTTGACATTATAGTTGAACCTTTAACTTTTATAATAAATCAAATTTTAGAGACTGGCATTTTCCCAGACTGTTTGAAAAAAACTTTAATAAAGCCACTTTACAAGAAGGGGTCTAAAAAAGACATAAATAACTTCAGACCAATTGCACTATTATCTTATTTCTCTAAAATAATCGAGAAAGTAATTGCTATTAGATTAATATCTTTTTTAAATAAGCATCAATTACTGAGTAAAAATCAATTTGGCTTTCAAAAAGGTAAAAACACAACTGCTGCCATATTCAAAATACTGAAAGAGATTTGGACGGAAATTGATAATAAAAAATCTTGTATTGGACTTTTTTTGGACATGTCTAAGGCTTTTGACTGTGTAGTACACAATATCCTTTTGCAACAGCTGGAACACATAGGTATTAGAGGGAATGCTTTAAACTTAATGAAATCTTATTTAACTAACCGTGAACAAGCTACAGTTCTGGATGTATATGACGCAGAATCTAAAACAATGCAAAGAGTGAAATCCAATTTTGAAAATGTATCTCTAGGAGTGCCACAAGGGAGCGTGTTGGGCCCTCTCCTATTTTTGATTTACATTAATGATCTTGCATTGATAACTAATCCAAATATGTGTGTGATGTTTGCAGATGATGCAACAATTTTTATGTCTGGTAATAATATGACTCAAGATAATTTTAAAAATGACAATTGTGATACTTTGATGACTGTAATTAAATGGCTGACATCTTTAAATTTAAAAATAAACTTAGATAAAACAAAAATAATTGAATTGAGGAACTACATGAGGAGTCCTCTTGATGTAAATATCGTAATTGACAATATAACAATAGAACAAGTGACTGAAGTTAAATTTTTAGGTGTCACCATTGATACACACTTAAATTGGAAGGCACATATTGAACAAACTAATAAAAAAATGTCTAGTTGTTGCTATGCCATATCAATGCTGATGAATTCAACTTCCAGAGATGTGGCAATTAATGCTTACTATGGTTATGTTTACCCCCTTTTAACATATGGCATTATATTTTGGGGCAACTCCGTGAACATTCATTCCACATTTGTGCTACAGAAGAAATGTCTTCGAATAATGTTTAACTTGAATAGATATACATCATTAAGAAATGTGTTCAAAAATAGTAAATTCTTAACTTTGACGTGTATCTATATACTAGAAATTTGTTTATTTGTAAAAGATAATGATGAATACTTCAGAAAAAGGAATAAAAATAGAGACAATTTACGACCTCAATATAAATATGATATATGCATTGTTGAATCATCCAGCGCAATATATTCAAAAAGCACCTTTATAGCAGGTATAAAAATTTTTAACAAGCTGCCCCTTTATATAAAATCTTTAAATGGCAAGCCTTTTAAGAATGCACTCAAAAACTGGTTAATTGAAAAATGTTTTTATGACTTAGACGAATATTTTAACAGAACTGACTAACTATTATTACTGAAATCTTATTGAATATTAATGAATTAATGTTATTATTTTTTAAATCTAATTTTATATGAATTTATTTTGAAATATTGTACGTCCGAAATGGGCAAACTGTTGTGTCTATATAAAATTTGTAACATCTTTCTATGTACACAGTTGACAATAAATGATTATCTTATCTTATCTTATCTTATCTGCTCTCCAAGCTGTAATAAATTTGGCTTATTCAAAAATGTTTTGAGAAACAAATCTAGTTTCGTTCTCGCCTCAGAGTCGCCGGGAACGATGGCAGATCCATCATGATCGTTAGATCTAGGATATGCAGGAAATGTTCTAACATTATGTTGTGGGGTGCCTCTAATAGCTTGAGATAAAAAATGTGTGTTCGATGGCACGGAAGAAGTGAATACTATAAATACTTAATAATAATCTTTATTTCACCACAAAATTATTAGGTATCCTAATATTATAAATGCAAAAGTAAGTTTGGTTGTTTATTTATTAGTTTATTTGTTACCTCTTAAAAATCACACATTGTTTGTTTATGCCCAGAGTTATATATTAATCTTCAGATTCATCTTCAGAATCAGATCTTCGCGCGAGCATAGACCTTCTATATTTTTGACCAGAATTTTACAGAGTTTTGATCACGAAAAACGACTCAATGAGCTCAAACTCGATGACCGTTAGTTACATAATAATTTTTATGGCTAAATGTTAATTGCGTTGGATCATCTCTTTATCAGATAGGGGAAGATAGTATAATATCGGAAAACTTCATCCAAACGAGCATCACATAGCCGAGCGTTACAAACCATCCAGTCAGTATCCATAACATGTAGGACTTTTGCGTCTAAAGAATTTTCCACTTGTAAATCTTTATTTTGCCGCTTTCATACGCAACTCACCTCCACTGTAAAATAAATTGTGTAACGCGATATAGAATGGTTTGCGGGATGAAATATAGCCACATTCAGCTATATCGCTCTTATATCGTGCGCTCGTAAACCACATGCCTTACCAGCCTTACATTCTAGTGCGTGATTTGTTCTGATTTTTATCCGACTGCGACGAAAAAGAGAGAAATGATGTGAACTGAAATATATAGCTCGAGCTGCGTTCCTGGGATAAAATAATGTGCTATTCCAGGTATCGTCAACTTCCGAAAAGAACCGAATTCCACCAAAGTTCGTCCAGTAGAATCCAAAACTCACTTGCATTCAGCTGTTTAGAAACCAATTGCCATACTAGCATAGTGCAACAAGTAATTCCTCGCGCGGTCCGTAAAATGTCCATGTTGCGTGTTGTGTGGAAGCATTCTAGTGCAGATTTCTTTTCATTTTTATCCGACTGCGATGAAGAAGAGAGTTATGGTAATGACTGAAAAAGCCACACTGAGCTATCTAAATCGGTGTTCGTGTTTGTAAAACATGTCCATGATTTGTAATAATCCGACCTCGATAAAAAGTAGAGTTATGTTTTTGATCTGTCTCTAGGTTATTCATTCAACTACTACATACCTACATTTATTTCAATGTCTTCAAATTCAGCTCCATTCTACTAATATTATAAATACGGCAGTTTAGATGTGAATGGTTGTGTATCAATCACGGCTGAACCGCTGAGCAGAGTACGGGTAGAATACTGAAATTCCCAAGTGAGCAAAATCCCAGGGCGCTGCTAGTATTCCATTAAAATAGTACCTATATTAGGCCATAAAAATTCTGTATTGCCAACATTATGAGGTTAAAAACAATTATTTATTTACCGCCCTTATCTCCCATGGTTCACATTAAAATGGGGGAAAATATTCAACGACTGATACACACCCCATAATTTTGTATTCATAAAGGATGCGGCTCGTGTAACTCATTTTTATCTCCATTTAATTTCGGTAACCAGGAAGTTCGGGTAATCAACATTGTTGGCAATAAAAAATGAACATCAAATGTATCTTTATGAACAGGTAAAAGTAACTAGCAATAGGGTCAACAAAAAAATCAATTAAGATTTAGATTTTAGATTTCTTTATTTCTGAATTCACAGCGTTACAGAGTTAACTTATATACTAAAAATTACATTTTAAGTAAGGCAAATAACGAATTCACTAGTAACTCAGTACGTAGCGATTAAAAAAACGAGACAAGTGGTACGTATACCACCCAAAAGGATGTTCCATAACGCGTAGACATCTAAGTGCTGAAATTATGCTTATGGATTTATGAATTTACAAAAATATAGCAACCTTATATGTATTTATAGCAACCTTTTAAGAGAAGTACTTTCTGAAAATTAGTAAATCAGGTAGTCAAATTGATTAATTCAATTTTTATTTTTAGTTTTAGTACATCATAGTTATTACAATTTTAGTTCCTTTTTGCTATTTTTTCTAGAGACAAAAATGTTTTAACGATTTTTCGTTTCTGTAAATCGGAAAATTGAATTGTCGCAAACTGAATGGAAGCAATTGGAGGCTGAGATCTTTCAACCATCTTAATTGAAAGGTTTTAATTGCTCTGTCAGTTGTGAATCGTAGTTTTCTGATAAGAAAACAATGAACCACAAATTAGAAATCGAAAATCAAAATTTTAAACCAATTGAGCTTTGAAACCAAGGCTCTTTCTATTTTACGGTAAATATTAGGTACATATATATATTTTTTTTACTTTTAAAGGAAAGAATTTAAAATCCAGGAGAATGTTGAGGCACAAAGTACTACATCGTAATAATTCAGAAAAAATGCTACATCCTAATCCTAACTATCCTATCCTTACTAATATTATAAATGCGAAAGTGAGTTTGTTTGTTTATTATTTATTTGTTTGTTTGTTACCTCTTCATGCTTTATCTACTGAACCAATCTTCCTGAAATTTTACATACACATATCTGGAAGTACGGAGAAGAACATAGGGTACCTTTCGTTCCGGGAAAAAGCACTGTTCCCGTGAGAAATATACGCGGGCGAAAGCTAGTATATATATTATAGTTTGTGAGTGTATTTGAACAAAACCTTAATCACCAATCGTCTAAAAGAAAGTAAGTTCCCGGCATTCGAATGGTAGTACCTACCAGTAGTATTTATTATGAATGATGGTAATCTTCTATCTTCTATATATATAAAAGAACAAGGGTGATTGGTAAATCAACGCCCAGCCTAAACCATAAAAGCTATAAACTTGAAATTTGGACCGAAGTTTTATGTTAATACGTAGTGCTCAGATAAGAAAGGATTTTTCAAAATTAGACCCCTAAGGGGGTTAAAATTGAGGGCAAAGTTTGTATGAAAAAAAATTAAAATCTTCACTGATTTACTTGAAACTTGGCAAGAATGCTTCTCAACAAAATTAACCAATGGCGTGTTTCAGCGTTTTTTGAAATTCAACCTCTAAAGGGGTAAAAAAGGGGAGGTAAACTAATTTATCATCACAAAACCGAAACTATAAAAGCTATAAACGTGAAATTTGGTAAGTGTCTTCATTATACAATATACTGCCCACATAAGAAAGGGTTGTTCACAATTTCAACCCTTGCAGTCCAAAAAAAGGGGTGAATTTGCGTACCTTTAGACAAATCCCATTTGAAATTTCGCCAGTTACAAGCAATGCATGTTGGCCTATTGGTAGAAGCCGCGGATTATTTTTTTAAGTACAGGGTTCGAATCCTGCCGGATGTGACTTTTTTTTCCAATTTTTTTTGCGTTTTGTATTAGTTTTTTAGAATTCTATATTTTTTTAAATATTTTAGTAAAGAAATATATCAAGAAAGTAACTGGAAGTAGCTGGATCGAATCCTGCCACTAACAATAATTTCCTGTTTTCGTTTTTTATTTGTTTTCTAGAATTAATTTCTTACTTTTTTTTTAATTTTGAAAAGAAACGAATGAATTCATTTGTAAATTTATTTCCGGTCATCTACTGATTGTGCCAAGCAAAATAATATCCAATAGATGGCGTTGATAAAATGAGAAATGTAAGCTGAAATTATTTCTTAATATTTTCAATAGATGGCGCTGCGCAATTTTGGTGATTTCTACTTCGCGCTTAGGGGTCGTGGGTATAATAATAAAACAGTAAAGATATTTTGTCTGTACAGTACATTTAGTATTTTTGACTGAAATGGATAGAGGGACACTTAAAAAGAATAACAGAAAGCAAAAACATTTTTTTGGAATTTTTTGTCTGTCTGTCTGTCCGTCCATCTGTATATGTATGTACGCGTTTCACGCAATATCTGCTGGACGGATTTGATAGAACTTTTTTTGTTGTATAGCTATTAAGCCTGGGCAACATATAGGCTATAAGTGATTTTGAAAACTGGAACACCTGATGAAGAACCTTAAGGGGGGTTAGGCGGTCAGCGAAAATTCATATGAAGCGGCTGAAGCGGGGGGGGGGGACGTCCCGGTTGCGCGCCATTCGATTTTTTTTTTTATCAAAAAGTTAATAGAAATGTTAGTTTTTCAAAAATTTAAATCAGTCACGAAATCGAAAAGGTAAAATACCTTTGTGTTGGTGATTTTAAAACATTTTTTTATTATAAAACACGGATGTTATCTGTTTATTCATATGAAATAGAGGTAACTTCACGATTTTTTTCTATCGAGCAAAATTTTTCCCATCGTGTTTTGGAAACAGTCCTCCCTTTAAACATACGTTCTACAATACATATCAGAAATTTCAGGGCGAAAACTCTTCAATTCTTTAAACAGCAGCTTATAGAAAACAGCCAATAACAGCTAAACTATAAGAAATATGGAAATGGTACCTTTGGAAAAGTTTATCAATCTGAGGAGCATTTTCTGTTGACGTATAAAAATCGAAGATCAGGATCATCTGATGAAGAATTCCAAGGGACCAGCTACACTATTACATATATGGAAATGGCGCCTTAGTAAAAGTCGTTTAACCTGATGAGCATTTTCTGCTGACGTATAAAAATTTAAGTTTATGCAACATCTGATGAAGAACTCCAAGAGACCAGCTACTCTATAAAAAATGGAAATGGAGCCTTAGCAAAAGTCGTTCAACCTGATGAGCATTTTCTACTGACGTATAAATAGACAGGACACGGGATAGGATAAAGAGGGACTCTGGGTG
>CM031571.1:16584107-16650673 GCA_018467065.1 Ephestia elutella | reverse complement strand
GATAGGATAAAAGAGGGGACTCTGGGTGGTAGTGGTGGTACACGGGAAATTGTAGATAACGAGCAGATCGAAGATCGTTTATTGAATGAAATATCACTCTTTGGATTCATTTTAACACCGCGACTGTACTTACGAGTACCTAATATATTCCTCGCGGGACACGGGATAACCAAATAGCTGAAATTTTGAGTACTGGAGTTTAGGTTACTACAGTTTGGAACACAAAAAGATTTTTCATCTAAGGAAACTCATCGCGGGCGAAGCCGCGGCAGCAGCTAGTCATTCGATAAGAGAGAAATATAAATAAAAAATAATATAAACAAATAAATCCCCTGGATAGAAATAACATTGATTCAATAATATTTACTCATGATATTTACTCATCATATTTACTCTATATCCAGAACTCCACCATTTATAAACAAATAACATACTGTATTCATATAGACTCTATACTAAGTATCATCGCAAAGAAAATACCCTTATTTAAAAGACGCCATTTTGTCTGTCCAAGACGTCCCATCCGGGCCTATTGTTGCCTACACAAGTGTTTTACCAGATTTTTTTGTTATCTATACCTATCCAATTCTTTTATTTCGAGATAGGATCTGGCCGGAACATAGATATTTTTAAACATAGATGTACAAGAAGGGAATTCACTTGTTATTATTAGAAATAAATATACTTTTGACCAGATATTATTATGTATATATATGTATGTATGTATGTATATCTCGTCGTTTTGGTATAGAAATATTACCACGGAGAAGGTCGTGGATCATCAAATATATCTATATATATATTTATTTTTTATATTATTATATATAAAAAAAGGAGACTGACTGACTGACATAGTGATCTATAAATGCACAGCCCATACCACTGGCCGGATCGGGCATAAATTTGGCATGCAGGTAGATGTTATGTCGTAGGCATCCGCTATAGTCAAAGTATAAATTTCGTTTTGCGTCTAATATATCTTTTGTTTATATTATAAACATCTTGCCTTTCGTCCTATTTACCAAATTGTAAATTGAACAAATACATATAGGTACATTATGTAGTAAAATATTTGTTGTTAATTTTATCTTACCGCAAATGCAATGATTATAGTTTTTCCTCTCACTAGTTAGCGCTTTTGGCGAGTGAGGTCTATCAGATGATACAATACTGTCATTTGAATTTGACAATGACAGTGTTGTACTATCTGACAGACCTCACTCGCCAGTATTGCCAATTAATGAGCGGAAAAACGTTAACCCCCTAGACTATTGAATCGTTCCCTAGTATAGACCAAGCCTATGATTCGCAAATCGTGACACGTCGGTGCATCGCGTGGTGCATCTTTTGACAGTTAAATTCGATAGTGATGTGACATGTAAACTTTTCAATCATTAATCATGCTGTTTTTTTTAAGTATTTAATTTCGATTATAATAAAATAGAAGATAAATAAAATATTTGAGGCCTGATTGCATTTTTATTTTGTGTTATGAACTTTATACATTACCTCAAACTATTAACATGTAACAAATGAACTCCATAATTAAATTAATCTATTGATTATGATATATTTATGTGCGAGTGTCGGCTGTGTCAATCACTAATTCATCTATTTTGTCATTTGTTTCTGTCTTGTTTATGAAATTGTCTGCTCACGCAGAAAACAATAGGACTTGGCCGATTATAGTCATCTAGTAGTAAGTCAGCCTATACGAGATTAGAATGGCTCTCAAACAGTTAAAAAACAATAAGGCACCGGGTGACGATGGAATCACGGCTGAGCTTCTGAAAGCAGGTGGAACGCCGGTATTAAAAGCTCCTTAGAAGCTATTTGATTCCGTCATACTCGAGGGACGAACGCCTACGGCATGGCACAGAAGTGTGGTGGTACTTTTCTTCAAAAAAGGGGACAAAACCTTATTGAAGAACTAGCTGTCGCCCGCGGCTTCGCCCGCGTGAGTTTCGCTTAGATGAAAAGTATTTTTGTGTTCCAAACAGTTTCAGATGTTTCGGATCTTCGATTTTTATACGTCTACAGAAAATGCTCATCAGATTAATCAAGTTTTGCTAAAGCGCCATTTCCATTTATGTTATAGTGTAGCTGGTCTCTTGGAGTTATTCATCAGATGTTCCAGATCTTCAATTTTTATACGTCAGCAGAAAATGCTCATCAGGTTGAACGATTTTTGTTAAGGCGCCATTTCCATATATGTTATAGCGTAGCTGGTCTCTTGCAGTTCTTCATCAGATGTTCCAGATCTTCAATTTTTATACGTCAGCAGAAAATGCTCATCAGGTTGAACGACTTTTGTTAAGGCACCATTTCCATATTTCTTATGGTTTAGCTGTTCTGTTATGGTTCTTCATCAGGTGTTCCAGTTTTCAAAATGAATTATAGCCTATATGTTGCCCAGGCTTAATAGCTATACAACAAAAAAAGTTTCATTCAAATCCGTCCAGTAGTTTTTGCGTGAAACGCGTACATACATACAGACAGACAGACAGACAGACAGACAGACAGACAGACAGACAGACAGACAGACAGACAGACAAGAAATTCCAAAAAAATTTTTTTGCTTTCTATTGTTCTTTTTAGGTGTCCCTCTATCCATTTTAGTCAAAAACACTAAATGTACAGACAAAATATTTTTACTGTTTTATTATATGTATAGATTATAGGCCTATCTCACTAATGAGCCATGTCTACAAACTGTTTTCGAGAGTCATTACGAATCGAAATTCCTCTCCCCTCGGACCGCGGAAGCGTTTAGACGTGTCCACCACGATTTCTGTAGTTATATTTTTTATATCTCTTTAAATAATTTAAATTCATTCTAAAATTCAAGTGTAGTACCAGGCGTTCATAAACCAGTGAAGTTTATCTAAGTGTGAAGAAGACAGAACGAAAAGATAGATATATTTCGCATTGTTTGATCTACACAAACTGCGCAGGCATCCTTTTGTTCAACTATCCGGTTTAACAAGACCGTCATTAGCATACAAGCGCAGTGTCTGCGGAGGTCAACGTTTTATGGTTATACTGCAAACGCATAAACTGCGAACTTAAGAACAAAAATGTCCAAACTACTCACCAGGTCGCCACCTGAAAGCGGTGTACCCCAAGTTTCCTCGGAAAATGATATTTGCAACCTGGATCCGGAAATACCGTTGAGAGGTAGAAGAACGAAGAGACCTCGTAAAGAAGACCAGGTCGAAAGAAATGATAGTCAATTGACGAAAGAAGAATTACTAAATGTACTGTCTCAATGGAAAATGGACCAAGAAGTAGTGTTAAATAGACTCTGTGCGGATATAGCGGAACTGAAAGAACAAAATTCTAGTATCAAGTCATCAAGCATGGAAGTTGAAAAGTCTATTCAATTTATGTCCAAACAATATGAGGAGATGAAGAGTAAACTACTTGGTATGGAAAAGGAGCGTGCAGAAAACTTGGCATATATAGCTTCATTAGAAAATCAAGTCGATGACTTGCAAAAAAGGTCGAAGTTCGCAGTTATTGAGGTCCGCAATTTACCTGGTGGCGAGCAACAAAATAGGTCGGAGACACAACAAGACCTATGCAATCTAATTCAAAAGACATGCGGGACATTAAATGTTGACATTTCAAAATCAGATATAAAAGATATATACAGGATTAAAAATAAAACTGGATCCTCAATAGTGGTGACTGAACTTACATCAGTTTTATCGAAAAATAGAATACTGGATGGAGTGAAGGAATATAATAAAATAAATCCCAATAGTAAACTTTCGTCACAATCAATTGGGCTCCCGGGTCCTAGAGTGCCGATCTACATTACTGAAAGCTTGACGAATAAAGATCGCAGACTTTTCGGGCAGGCTCGGGAAACAGCCAAATCATTGGGATACAAATTCTGTTGGACCAATCGGGGCCGCATCTATATGCGGCAGGCTGAAGGCGGTCCTAGACTTCAGATCCAGGCTGAGGCGGATCTGGCGGCACTAAGGAGAGCGTGACTAACTTTAGATTCTTTCACTATATATATTGGAATATTAAATTATAATAGTGTTAAGTCTTACATAGCTCAGTGTACCTCAGGCCTTTATTCTTATGCACGAGTTACCCATGTCAGACTACCTTCCATTTATTTTTATGCTATTTGTAAAATTATTATGTTTGCGTCTCAAAAGTCAAATGTTTTAACTAAAAATAAGATCACAGAATTGTTCTTCTTTATTTTTTCGTTTTTCCAGAATTGTGTATCTTTTATTTGTTGCTGGTGTGTTAGTAGATTATTTTGTGTATTGCGAGTAGTTGGATGTAATCGTTATACGAGTGTTGTTTTTAAAGTGCAGACAAATTATTATGGTGATAAATATGTTTCGTTAGTTGATCTGGTTTGGTTATTGGTATATACTAGATTTAAAATTCGATAGTCTAAAAGATAACTTAGATGGAATTGATAGTGTTTCTGTATCTGATTGTGCCGCAGGTGAAATTGAGGACTGTCCCAGAATACAACTGGATTCTTTGAAGGTAATTCAACAAAATATTAGAAGTATTTCCAAAAACTTTCCAGCTTTCTTAACGGTACTTGCTCGCACTAAAATGGAATGGGATGTGCTCGTGTTTACCGAATGTAGACTACCGCAAACTCATAGTATTCCTTTGCTGAAAGGCTATCAATCTTATGATACAAAAAATAATCGCTTACAAAATGACGGAGTGGTTTTGTATTTAAAAAATGGTTTTAATTATACTATAATTGAACCTCAAATTCATGATGCAAACTGTTTAATATTAAAGTTAAATAGTTCGACGGCTATAATTGCTATTTATCGTTCACCTTCTTACGATAATATCTCTAACTTTTTAACGTCATTAGACACCATACTTTCTGAACTAAAATCTTTTAAAAATATTATTCTAACGGGTGACATAAATATTAATATAGGAGATAATAACTCTGACAATAACAAGGGTCATTATTTAGCTTTGACAGCGTCACATGGGCTGTTTCCAGGCCATACATTCCCAACCAGAGAAGGGAACTGCCTGGATCACTTTTTGATTAAAACGACACTTCCAGCATCTACCTATGTTGGTCATACAGCTCTTACTGATCATTCAACTGTACTTTTCCATCTGATAACGGGTAAGCCTAAAATAAGGCAAAAACTACAACTTACTAAAATAGACTATGCTGGCGTTGCAAAAGCCTTAAATACTTTTGATTTTTCTAAAATATATAACTTAAAAGATGCCGACTCAGCTGCAGATTTCCTTGTTAACAGTTTAATAAATATAATCAAAGAAAATACTAGAACATATACACCTTCAAGACGAAAAAAAATATTAAAGCCATGGATTACCCCGGGCTTATTGCGTTGCATGCGACATCGTGATAGACTTCATAAAAAGGTATCAAAAGAACCTGAAAATTCCGATTTAAAATTAACATACATCAGATACAGAAATTTTTGTAATGATTTACTAAAAAAACTAAAACAACAGCACGATACAAAGGAATTGAGTGAAGCTGGCTCTAATAGCAGACTTCTCTGGCAAGCTATAAACAAAGTGGCTAACAGGAACAAAGCCAAGGACTCGTCAGTTCAGCTTTCACAACCTGTAGATGAGATTAATTCCTTCTTTGTAAGTGTAGGAAAATCACTAGCAGAAAGTATTCCAAAAAATCCGGCATCTGTAACTAGACTTACTAACGATACTGCCTCTCCACACTCATTTGTTTTGCTACCGACAGATGAGTCTGAAGTTATTGATTTAATCTTAGCCCTAAAATCTAATTGCGCAATGGGATGGGACGGAATATCAAATTTAATTCTCAAAACTCATAGCAAGCTTCTAGCCGGCCCCATAACCCATATTTGTAATTTGGCTTTGACTAGTGGAACGTTTCCAAAGGTTTTCAAAAAATCGGTCATCATTCCAGTTTATAAGGGTGGGGACAGAGATCTAATCAACAATTACCGCCCCATTTCTATCCTGCCTTCGCTCTCCAAAATTCTTGAACGTATAATAAATAATAGGCTGACAAAGTTTCTAGAAAAATATAATATTCTTTCTAAAGCCCAATTTGGGTTTCGGTCTGGAAAATCGACAGCAGAAGCTGTACATGAGCTTACAAACTATATCGTTGAGAATTTGGACGGGCGAAGAAAGGTAATGGGTGTTTTTTTGGATTTGGCCAAAGCGTTTGATACGATCTCTGTTCCTATTCTATTGAATAAACTGGAACGCATCGGAATCAGAGGAACTCAGTTGGAACTCTTCCGAGATTACTTAAGAGACCGTAAACAGTGCGTCAAGTTGGGTAACCAAGTTAGTCAGGAGTTGTCTGTCGAATATGGCGTTCCACAGGGCAGTATCCTCGGCCCCACCCTTTTTCTCGTCTATATAAACGATTTATGTAATCTTAAATTGACAGACGGGAAAATTATCACTTTTGCGGATGATACCGCTCTTCTATTTAGTGGTGATACCTGGAAAGAGGTCATGGATACTGCTCAGGCTGGATTTAACAGTGTCACTTCTTGGTTGCAGGATAACTGCCTAAGTCTAAATTCAGACAAGACTAAATTTATGTCATTTTCAATTTATAATATTTCAACTTCAAGCTCTACTCGACAAAATCCCAATAATGCTTCTCTTTCAATTAAAGTACATTCTTGTAATACCCATTGTCCTGACTGTTCCTGCCCGGTTTTGGAACAAGTAAAGTCAATAAAATATTTGGGCGTTATTTTAGATTCAAATTTAAACTTTAACCTACATATAGACAAACTTTCCGACAGACTTCGAAAATTAATTTATGTTTTTAAAAACCTCAGAACTGTAGCTTCTGAGAAGGTATTGATGTCGGTTTACTTTGCTTTAGGTCAATCTTTAATTTCATATTGCATCAATATATACGGTGGAGCACCTAAATCGACACTCATCAAATTGGAGAGAACTCAAAGATGTATTTTAAAAGTCATGTTCGCTCTGCCGTTTAGGTTCCCTACACTCGAACTATATCGCAAAGCACATGTTCTTACAGTGCGCCAACTTTTTATTATGTCTATTGTTTTAAAGCAACATGCTGCGATTGCATATGACCCTAAAATTTTACATAAGAGACGCATTGATTTGGTTTGTACTCATAAAAAAGTATCCACTTGTTTTGCCCAACGATTCTTTTGCTTTTTAGGAAGTTTTCTGTATGATAAATTGAATAAACACTTATATCTATATAGTATGGTTAAAATTGCTTGTAAAAAGACAGTGAAAAATTGGCTACTGAATTTAAATTATGAGGACACTGAAAATCTCTTAGATTATTTACATTAATATTTCTTAAGTAATATTGTATAGTTTTTTGAGATCTTTTATCATCCTACAAATACAATTAATACATATCAAGTTGTAGTGGTAGTAAGCTGTATGAAAACTTTCCCTGGGGTGGAGACCTGGTGACCTGAAATACAGGCTTTGCCTAGCTTAGGCACCAGTCTCCCACATACTGATTGTAAAACAGTTCATTGCTTCTTGAATATTGTGTAACAAAATTTATTAGAGTACTTTCTTAGAGATAAGTTTTTATGTAATGTGTTACTTTTGTGGGAGAAATAAACGTTTATTTATTTATTATCGTCTCGCTCGCAGGTTTGACGACTTACAGCCTCCCGAACAAGCCGGTTTCCGAAAAGGCTTTAGTACCGTGGACCACTTACATACGCTGCGGCAGATTATACAGAAGACTGAGGAGTATAATCAGCCCTTATGCTTGGCGTTTGTGGACTACGAGAAAGCCTTCGATTCGATCGAGACCTGGGCTGTGCTACATTCTCTCCAACGGTGCCAAATTGACTATCGATATATCGAAGCGCTGAAGTGTTTGTACGAAAACGCCACCATGTCGGTCCGTCTCCAGGATCAAGGCTCGAAACCTATCCAGTTGAAGCGAGGGGTGAGACAGGGAGACGTTATATCTCCGAAACTGTTCACCGCCGCCCTGGAAGATGTTTTCAAGCTTCTGGACTGGAGCGGACTCGGCATCAATATCAACGGCGAGTACCTCACTCACCTTCGATTCGCTGACGATATCGTAGTCATGGCTGAGACCTTGGAAGACCTAGGCACAATGCTCGATGGCCTCTGTAGAGCCTCTCAACAAGTGGGTCTAAAAATGAACATGGACAAGACGAAAATCATGTCTAATATCCGTGTCGCACCCACTCCTCTAAAGGTTGGAGACTCTACACTCGAAGTTGTTGACAATTATGTATACCTGGGACAAACAGTTCAGTTAGGTAAGTCCAACTTCGAGAAAGAGGTCAACCGTCGAATCCAACTCGGCTGGGCAGCGTTCGGGAAGCTTCGCGATATCTTCTCGTCCAAAATACCGCAGTGTCTCAAGACTAAGGTCTTTGACCAGTGTGTGTTGCCAGTAATGACATACGGAACAGAGACGTGGTCGCTTACTATGGGCCTCATAAGAAGGCTCAAGGTCACCCAAAGGGCGATGGAGCGCGCTATGCTCGGAGTTTCCCTGCGTGATCGAATCAGAAATGAGGAGATCCGTAGGAGAACTAAAGTAACCGACATAGCCCGCAGAATCGCCAAACTTAAGTGGCAGTGGGCGGGGCACATAGCTTGCAGAACAGATAGCCATTGGGGCAAAAAAGTTCTCGAGTGGCAACCACGAACCGGAAAACGTAGTGTTGGCAGGCCTCCCACTCGGTGGACCGACGACCTGGTGAAGGTCGCGGGTTGCGCATGGATGCGGGCAGCGCAGGACCGGTCGTTGTGGAAATCCTATGGGGAGACCTTTGTCCAGCAGTGGACGTCTTTCGGCTGAGAGAGAGAGTAGTAAGGGAAAAATCTTTGAAGCTCTATGGTTAACCCTCATTTCTTCCAGCCAACCTTTGGGCTTTTTAGCTGCCAGTTATGGATGGTTCATCTATTGCTTTATTATCTATGGCCACTCCACTCTGTTGGTACAGAATCTTGTTGAGATAAGCTCCGCTTTCACATGATTTTCCTGTTCTGTTGTCCAATTCACTGTTTAGGACGTCGGAGTCAGGGACTCATTATATAAGTCCCCGTGATTTCTTTTCTCTGTCGACGTTGTTTATTGCCAGTATCAAAAATTACGAAGTTAATAGGGGATTTTCCGAGACCCAAAATAAATAAAAAATTGTTCCAGATGATGTGGCGCTTAGTAAAAGGCGAGTTCATACAAAAAGCTAAAATGCACGGGATTGGCATTAAAAAAAAAAAACCCTAACAAAAATACATCTAAATATTATCAATAGATATTGTGATTTGTGCAACTGGCTGTACATATTGTGCGCTTTATCTTGTCAACCAGAGGCAGAAAAAAATCACCTAACAGTTTGACAGTTGCACAAATCACAATATTGGTACTTTTTAGATGTTTTTTTTTATTAGGTTTTATTTAAAAAAATGAAAATCCCGTTCATTTTTGCTTTTTCTATGGACTCGCCTTTAACTAAGCGCCATCTATGAAGTCTTCTAGAACTATTTGTTTTTTTTTTTAATTTGCGACTCGGAAAACCCCTTATTGACAGATGATTTTTATTTTTTTGTGTCTTTGGTGGATTAATGTTATTTTTATTTTTCTGGTTTAATTGGTCATTAAATGAATCTACGATCCAGAATTCAAAACAAGCACCTAGTTTTTGTGTGGTTTGTACTTTGTCAGCTTACTGATTTTCGTCCTACATACAAAATATTTTTAGTATCCTTACTAATATTATAAATGCGAAAGTGAGTTTGTTTTTTTGTTACCTCTTCACGCTTCATGCCCTGTACCAATCTTCCTGAAATTTTGCATACCTATAGTTAGAAGTATGGAGAAGGACATATGATACCTTTCATCCCGGGAAAAAACACTGTTCCCGTGGGAAATTCACGCAGGCGAAGCCGCGGGCAAAAGCTAGTAGTCCATAATATACGTACAGAATCAGATATTCAAATACCATCTAGCAAGATAAGCCAATCCGTGCATATATTCGAGGGCACTCAATCAATTTATTATTCCGTTTGGGCCCTTTTGTTCCGACCCTCGCCGTCAATGGCCCTCGTTTAGGGCTATTTGGGAATAAAGCAGCGTAATTAAGATGCTTATAATGCCTAATACCATGTTAATTTTAATATTGCTTTTTTGCACAATCTATACTTATAATGAAGCTTCTTCTTAAGTACTCTCATATAAAATTAGATATGGTAAAAAGATCCATGCGAGCAGGACTTGAACCCGCGACCTGGGGGCCGATTCCACTAATTACAAACGTAAATGTCTTGTTTCAATTGTGTCTCAAGATCCAAGGAAATTGAAATAAAGTGACAAGATCTCTGTAATACTTCTATGTTTTATTACGATTTCTTTGGCCTTTTAAACACAACTGAGGCACGACATCTACGTTTGTAATTTGTAGAATCAAGGGCCTGGTCTTTATACGACCTTGCTCTTCCAACTGAGCTATCGCATTTCAATCCTGCACATCGAAAATCTTCACCATATCCAATTTATATTGAAACGCATTAGGCATGCGTCACCTAACACCTATAGCGAGTAAGGTATTTGATTTAACCCATATTCGATGAAGTTGAAAATCAAATTAAAGTATAGGAAGCCATTAATATTAATATTTGGATTTTTGAGCATCTCAGATGCAATAGAGGACCGGACAACTTTTTTTTTTAAAGCTTATTTGAAATACCTCACAATAATAGAATCAACCCTAAAAGAATCACATCCATAACCAAAGTATTTCACAAGATATAGACAATTCACATTTTTAAGCGATGCTTGGACGATACCAAAACGCCCCTAACAAAACGTACATTCATATGACGTCACGCGTAGAAAATGGACTTTCCCTAAAAGTTTGAACACGAATAAATTAGCTTTGAATAATAAACTCGTGCTGAAAAGTCGCAAATTGTGTTTAATTTTATGTATTCTATCATAAAAGTACATATTTTTAACAATTCTCATACTTTGTCCGGTCCCCTATTAGTACTAAAGTACTCTCATATAGAAATTAGATATGGTGAAAAAAAACCATATTTAAACATAAAAAAATATTTTTTCACCATATCTAATTTCTATATAAATAACATATTTATAACTGCCACTGCGAGCACCATATCTAATAATTTTACCTGAAAAGTGTTCTGCAACTTTCACTCACAGCCTCATCAGTGACCGCCATCAGGTCATCCCGAGTGCAGGTATTAAAAGCTGAAGAGTTTGTTTGTTTGAACGAGCTAATCGCCGGAACGACCAATCTTTATTTTTCTGGGTGTGATAGCCACATTTTTGAGGAAGGCTATATTTGGGTTTTTTTCCTATTTTTTCTTATTCTATTCCATTCTGTTAGACGTGTTATAAATAACAATTGGAGTGTTTTTGATGTGAAAAATCATTTGTCCTGCTTTTTTGTAATCTGCCGTACGAGTAATTTCGTAAATAGTGACGGCAGAGTACAGGAAGGTCGGACAGCGTGTGTGAAATAATTTTACCAATAAAACTTTTTTCCAAAAAAGTGAACCGACTTCCATCATAAAACTTAAAATCATGAAATAACAATCAAGAAAAATGTATTAGCATGCTACCTACTGAATGAGGTGAAGTCGGTGCCAAGTGCAGGACTATGTAATTGTTTAGCTAGGCATTTTGTATATGTACCTACATGATTCTAATGTTAATTTAGATTATTTAATATTCAATTTGGCACCGACTTCACCTCATTCAGTAGGTAGCATGCTAATACATTTTTCTTTATTGTTATTTCATGATTTTAAGTTTTATGATGGAAGTCGGTTCACTTTTTTGGAAAAAAGTTTTATTTTATCATTTTTAGTGCTTCTACACCTTTTCATTTTCTTTAATAAAAACTTAAACTTTTCTTTCACTGGTGGCCGAAAATAAAGAATTAAGAATTCGAAACTTTTTATGTCAGTTTGATTTGAAATGTCAGAACATGTCAAATTGTCTATTATTTTTGGCACATAAATAGACCGTGAGCACGCGACGACCAAACCTTATTTATTTTAAAAATGCTGAATATTTCTCTGCGTGGTATATACGAGTAAAAAATATTAGCGACTAGGTTTGAAGTTTGGATCTTAGTTGATTATGCAGGTAATATGGATAGCAAGGATGATTTTTATAGGTATAAAAAGCACCCTTGGGGCCTTCCAAAGTAATATTAAATTCAGCTTTTATAATAAAACAAATATAACTTTAATTTAGTAAAGTTACAATGTCTGGCAGGGGTTTATATCTGCACCAATTGCCTGGCAATGGATAGCGTGATTTCTTATATTATTAGGAATAAAATCTTTAAAAAACTTTACTTTAAGGAAATTGAGTTACCACTTTAAATGTTATTGCTACAAATAATCTGCCTAAGTAATCATGATCCAACTTTTATAGTCGCTAATCGCTATTTCTATGTTTGGAACATACACAGAAAATCTTTAGTTTTAATAAAATAAGGAAGGGCATGCTATCGCGGGCTTTTGCTCTATAATGCAATGTTGGTATTTTTATATTTTGTTAGGTATCTTTAAAATTACCGAACAGATTCTGACGTGGTTAAAATGGGACCAACTTGGGTATGTACCATTACGAATAAAAAAACAATTTCGGAAATCAGTCCACTGTAGGCGGAGAAATCGGCGAACATACATAAAAAAAAAAAACATACATACATCGAAACATATAACCTCCTCCTTTTTTGGGAAGTCGGTTGAAAAGGGCGTGAATTAGATCGAAATCGATTACTGTAACTCCCTGTCCTTTTTTTTTTTTTTTTATTTCGCAGGGGAAAATGCATTTAGGCACTGAGTGTGGGACTCCTGGGCCGCTAGTCGGCCCAGACTACCCACTAAAACCCCCTGCGGCGTTTCCGCGCCTGCCGTTGCTGGGGGCGTCATGGGATCGCGAACATTCTACCACGGCGCCCCCCGGCTTTGCCTTATGGCACCCTTACATGGCCAGGTGGCGGGCGTAATTGTGCCCGCCGCCTGCCTCTTCGTCCTCGCCGTTGGGGTGGCGCATCGGTTCGCGCCTCACGCTCCCTTTCGGCGGCCTCCTTCTGCGACATAACTGTCTCGCAGAAGGAGGAGAAAGCGTCCCATCGATTCTCGCTGCTCAGCATCTTACTGATGATGCCGTGCAGCGAGAGATCGTAGGCGCCCAGCACCACGACCAGGGCCACCCTTTCAGGGGCCCATTTTGCACAATCTGCCAGAGTGTGTTGGGCCGTATCGTCCGGCTCCCCACACTCATGACAGACTGGGCTTTCTTCCCTCCCAATTTTGTGCAAGTAATGACCGAAGCATCCGTGTCCGGTCATTACCTGCGTCATCCTGTATGTCAGTTGACCGTACCCTCTTTCCAACCATTCATCGAGCGATGGGAGGAGCGCCTCGATGGTTCGGAGGCCGTACGGGGAGTTTCCTAGCTCAACTCTCCATCGCTCTTTCAGTCTATCTACGGCCAACTGACGGACCGCCCTCATTTCCATTGGAGCGGGCCTTTCTGCCAAAGCCCGCCTCCTTGCCCGCTCCCAATACAATTCCGCCTGAACTTTTGCGTCCAATTCCCACGGCGGGGTTCCGGCCAGTACGCATGCTGCCGCCCAAGCTACCGTCACGTAAGCCCGAGCTATTCGGTTGGCCACCACTTTTTGTGGCCTCCGCAGCTGGGCCACATTGGCTCTGGAGAGCCTGTCCCACCAAATTGGCGCCCCGTACAGCGCCATGCTTCTCGTCACGCCCGCGTAGAGCTTGCGGCACGGGGCGCTAGGCCCTCCAACGTTGGGCAGCAGCCGGCTCATGGCCGATGCGGCGCCGACTATCCGGGGAGCTAGTTGCTTGAAGTGCTCCCGGAAGTCCCAGCGTGGGTCCAGGATGATGCCCAAGTACTTGATGTACGGTTTCACCTGGACCCTTTCCTCGCCGATGGGAATGGACGCTCCCTCAGGCGGTTTCCATCCCCTTTTCCCGAAGGCGATCCCTGTCCTGTGTTGGCGACAGAACGCCGCGTGCCGCGATGCTGTGCTGTGCTATAAAGGAATATTACATGCAACAACGCCGCGCCGCCAACATAGGCCACAAGTACATACATTTGACATTTACGCATAGAGCGACGCTGCGCTGCTTTGTCGCATTTGCCACTCACGCAGGACACAGGACACAGGGTAAGGCCTGCGGGAATAAAAGCAAACAGATCCTTATAAAACAATAAATTTATTAATTTTCTATCTCGGCAAAAAAATGCTATAAGATATGGATATCCAATATTATTTTATCCAACGGCGATTTTTGATCGAAATGTATTATTTTCCGTATTATTGCAAAAGGTCGCCTATTTTTAGATTTTCAATATATTGTTCTAAATCAACGTTGACGCCATTCTACGGGTCTGTTTTCTTAATTATATTTGTCATTTATCTGACGACGCAATATTACAAAATCTGACTTTACTTACAAAATACACGGCTATAATATTTTCATTTGTCTTACCTATTGCTTTGGAAGCATGTGGAGTAGATTAGCTAACCCCAAGCCCATCACTTCCATAATAAATAAGTATTAATTATTGACATACGAGCTCTTACCCGCGGCTTCGCACCCGAATTTCCCAAGAAAACAGTGCTTTTTCTCGGGATGTAAGGTACCTATGTCCTTCTCAGTACTTCTAACTATATGTATGCGAAATATCAGGAAGATTGGATCAGTAGATAAAGCGTAAAGAGGCAACAAACTAACAAAAAAATAAACGAACTCACATTTACATTTATAATATTAGTTAGGACTAGCTGTCGCCCGCGGCTTCGCCCGCGTGAGTTTCGCTTAGATGAAAAATCTCTCTTGGAGCTTTTCATCAGATGTTCCAGATCTTCAATTTTTATACGTCAGCAGAAAATGCTCATCAGGTTAAACGACTTTTACTAAGGCGCCATTTCCATACATGTTATAGTGTAGCTGGTCTCTTGCAGTTCTTCATCAGATGTTCCAGATCTTCAATTTTTATACGTCATCAGAAAATCAGGTTGAACTACTTTTGTTAAGGCACCATTTCCATATTTCTTATAGTTTAGCTGTTCTGTTAAGGTTCTTCATCAGGTGTTCCAGTTTTCAAAATAAATTATAGCCTATATGTTGCCCAGGATTAATAGGTATACAACAAAAAAGTTTCATTCAAATCCGTCCAGTAGTTTTTGCGTGAAACGCGTACATACATACAGACAGACAGACAGACAGACAGATAGACAGACAGACAGACAGACAAGAAATTCCAAAAAATGTTTTTTGCTTTCTATTATTCTTTTTAAGTGTCCCTCTATCCATTTCAGTCAAAAATACTAAATGTACAGACAAAATATTTTTACTGTTTTATTATATGTATAGATTAGTTAGGATAATACTAGACTAGCATGGGACTTTGTTCCCGTGGGAATTTCGGGAAATCCTCTCTTAGTGCGTCCTGTAGGGACGCACTAAGAGACGATTTCCCGAATTTTCCTCAGTATGAAACCTACATGCCAAATTTCAGCTTCAAACGCCCAGTAGTTTCAGCTGTGCGTTGTCTGTCAGTCATTCAGTAGCATTTCTCTACTGAATGACTGAGTGACTGACAGAATTTTAAATACATTGATTAGCTGAGGATAATTTCCATGGGAAATTCGGGAAAAAGAGTACCTACTCTTTCCTGGTTTGTTTTAGCAGCCTCGGAGCATCGAAATAAGTCGTTTTACATTCCAAGGCAACAAAGGATATAAACGCAAGAAGTTACTAAGATGGTAAGTACTCAATTTAAATGTTTTGCAATACCATTGGCATTATGCAACTTTGCATTTTCGCAAACTACCCGGGCTTTATAATAGACAACTCGGAGCTCGTGGAAATTTCGAAATATCATTATATTTCGAAATTTCCAGTTTTAATTACAGTGCCACTAACTCATCTGTGAAATGGCAAATAGCACTGGAATACGAAGTACTAAGATACTTTAGAACTAACATACATCGTACTTGAATAATTCGACATTGGGTACTTTAGAACTAACGTACATAGACAAGACATTTCGTACTTAGACATTCCGTAGCGGAGTCAAAATTAGGAACTACGGCCGCATGTTAAAATGTCATTCGTTAAAAATATATTCGTTTTGACACGTTAAAGTTATGATTTACCCTAATTACTGCAAACGAGGTTTTAATTAATTCTAAGAATATACTTACGTTTTTTTTTTGTTTTTTCTATTACTTTCTACTTCCCAAGTACCCAATTTATCTCAATATATTCACTAACTGACTTCACATTGGAATTTTCCTGAAAAATGGTAGCCTATACCTAAATTGAACAAATAAATAAGTTCGCAATTTCACCATTTTACCACGTGCTCTACTAGAGCCGCCTATTACCAGATAATACTATAAATCTAAATGATAACACAACAGTAGAAAAGCACGGGAATTTCCCTGAACGCGCAAACGGAAATAATCACTAATGCAATAATAATACAGATGTAATTCCGATGATATTTCTCGCAGCCTCTATGAATTATTAAATTATTCGAGCCACCTGAGATGCTTCGTTGTATTTCAGGAAGTAATTTAGTCACTTGCATTGCAACTAAGTTATTTTATGTTCAAGATACGACTTTTTGATTTTACTTTTTTAAAGGATTTTTTTTTTGTTTCTAATCTTTATTATATATTTTTGTATGTTATTCCCTTTTTTTTTCCTGGTTTTAAGAGGACATCATCTTACAAACTTGCCACATAATCTGGAATTTTGTTACGCATATACCTAATGTGACAGACGTGACCTAATGTGACATATACACATATACCTAATGTGACAGATGTGACGAGAGACGTCTATCGCATGCACCCGGAGAGATGGACTCAAATTTTAACAAACTGGGTTAAAAAATACCTAATGTATGTATGCATAACTTAAGGCAAATGAAATAAGGTACCTTCCTATATATTGATTCGCAAAATGAATCTTGACCTCCCTATTTATCTTATGCGACGTCTCTTGAACTTATTCCTACAACCAACATATCCTTCTAATATTATAAATGCGAAAGTTTGGATGTGAATTTGTGAGTTTGTGAGGATGTTTGTTACTCAATCACGCAAAATCTACTGAACGGATTTCGTTGAAATTTGGTATACGGGTAGAAAAATACCAGGAATAGCATATAAGGTACTTTTATCCCGAAATTCCCACAGGAGCGAAGCCCCAGGGCGCAGCTAGTAAAAACATACATTTTCACAAACAAGTCAGCAACTATTTCATACTAAACGCAGCATA
The DNA here is from genome assembly GCA_018467065.1 of Ephestia elutella. NCBI lineage: Eukaryota > Metazoa > Arthropoda > Insecta > Lepidoptera > Pyralidae > Ephestia > Ephestia elutella. Next base: position 16,633,318 of record CM031571.1, on the reverse strand, counting down.
ATAGCGAATTCGCGTGTATTCGTAATATTCGTATATCATATGACACGGCCGGTAATAATGGAGGCTCCTTTGGGCAAATTTGCAAGCAGCCGCCCTCGGCATAACCCTCTTTTTCTTCCCCGATGACACGGAGCATTTTTCTTCTAAAATCTTGTGATTTACCGCCTTATCAAGGGTAGATTGTAATTTAGAACGAGGAATGTTCCTTGAGAATTTCCGAAGGAATATTTCGTAAACTTCTGCGATATTTCATTTGTTTTAAAGTTTTATTGTGATGCATTGTCGAGTTTGTTACGAAGCTAGTACCTATACAAATAAGAATTATTACAGCAAATAATATATTTTGTGATGGATTTAGATTGAAATTTGTCAAAAACCAAAAAAAAAGTAAGTATTAGAAATATCAATGACGCGTTATATTTCCACTACCAATATGACCTGCGACGTCGATCGCATGAGAAATTCGGGAATCTAGATAGCTTTAGCCTTCCTCGTAAAAGTGGCAATTCACAGAATTTGTCAAATCAAACCGGAAGTTCTAGAGATTAACAAACTCTTCAAAAATATTTTAAATTACCTAACATCATGAAATAAAATATCGTTGAGTAAATATCCCACAATTTAAGGAACATGCTTTGCGACTAACTCAATCTATGTGATTTGTCTATTTAAAAAGACGCGTAATTTCGCACAAAAAGTTACTAACTACCTACGACGATATCGAGTAATTTTGCTTGTTTGACTGCCAAAAGTTGGCATAGGAAATTTATTCTTTGTTATTATTTTGTGCGATACATCACGATATCCAATTTACGTAACTGGATTAGGAAATTACGCATTTTATTGCTTTTCTTCCTTTTCTTTATGTGAATTAATTCTTTTCTATATTAATTTTATTCTTACATGCAATAGTTATTTTAGATTCAATGAGTTTGAGTTGAATTTGAACACATTAGAGTTAATAAAAGAACTAAGTTAAATGCAGCGGATGAATTTATGCTTTAGAATACTTGTCACTGTCATGAAACACTTGTCACTGTTAATGTCAATGTTTTACTTCTTACCGTCTCGTTATATTCCCTATTGTATTCAAAAGGATGACATATTTGTAAAACCTTCTCAACTCAAGAACTATAATACTAATAAATGTTATTTATTCCAGAAGACTTGGCATAAAAGCGATATATCAAATTGAAATAGGCGTAGATTCTGTAAAATTGATGCATTAAATCATAGACTTATAAAAGCACACAGATAGTAAAAGCATAATAAAAATTACACAGAAAACGCACTTAAAACGCGTGACGTTGTCATTACTTACTTTAACTCTATACAGGATGTTTTTTAAATCATTGGCATCCTTTCTACTGGTGAAAGTACTCATGAACATGAGCAACTTTTTGTATGGGACCGACTCAATCCGATGGAAAAAAAAAATCAGCTGTTCCATACATTTCGGGTGAGTAGGTATTGGAAAATAGTATGGAACAGCAGATTTTTTTCCATCGGATTGAGTCGGTCCCATACAAAAAGTTGCTCATGTTCATAAGTACTTTCACCAGTAGAAAAGGATGCCAATGATTTAAAAAACACCCTGTATATTGTGTACTAGCTTTACCATGTAGCTTGACTTGCGTGAATTTCCCATAGGAACAGTGCTTTTTCCCGGGAATAAAAGTACCCTATGTCCTTCTCAGTACTTCGAACTATGTGTTTGCGAAATTTCAGGAAGATTAGTTTAGTAGATAAAGCGAGAAGAGGTAACAAACAAACAAACTCACTTTCGCATTTATAATATTAGTTGGGATAAGAATAGTTAGGATTAAGATATTATGTTTGTAATAATGTATATATTTGTAATAAAGAAGAAAAAATGACCCTCAATATTTTCTCAGCAGAATCTATTATTTTATTTTATCAGCTACTGAGGTGTTAACATACACTTGCCCTTTTTGTAAAATATCATTTAGAAACCAATCATTTCAGTTAAATTTACAAGCAAATTTTATATTGTTAAATCAAACATCTGAACGACAATAACAAAACAACGCGATAAATTAAGTGTCCGCGGCTCCAATAGACAAGGGCTATTTGAGCACTCTGGTTAATGACAGCGCATTTGATAGTATTGTGATGGCAACTCGATCAACCATAGACTACGGGCCGCGGCGGGTGCATACCCCCCGCGCGCCTCTCACCTGTCATTCACGGAATGACAGGTGAAATAGGTGAAGGTAGAAACTTAATAGAAACGGGGCGTCATATAAACCTACTACTACTACATGAAACTGTACATCCGTGAACACGTCAATGAGTGCGTTTTCATAGTCATAGCGACCCAATCCGCAATACAACGGAGAAGTGCAGGGTACGCAGGAGATACGCCATATTGCGGGAGTGGCAGGGAGCTTCGCTTTCTGTACGTAGTACTTATATTAATTCTGTGCTTGCTGCATCGATCGCGTTACGAGTTGTCATGTCATGTCAACAGCGCGGTGCCAAAAATTACTACGGAACCCTTACTCTATGCGTGGTCCGACACGCACTTGGCCGGTTTTTTGTTATTCATTGACGCAGCAAAAATAGTATACCTGACTGTTATTAATACTTTGTTGAGAACTTACATAGGTACGCGGTGCCACGCTGTTTTGAATTTCTTGCATCATCATCATCTCCCTAGCCTTTTCCCGTATCTCACGGGTCGGCTACCTCAACCTGTTCTTTTGGAAAAAAAAATATATTTTTATTTTATTTATAATTTGAAAAGTATTCATCAAAGGATACCCGAAACAATTTTAAATAAGTTTCTGTGTCCGCGCCTGTTTCTTTACGTGTGTGATTTGAAGTTTATAGGTCCAAGACTTTAGACAGTTACACAGTTTTACAGGGGGGACACCGTGTAAACGACTTTGGCGGGCTATATCTCGCAAATGGTAAAGCTGTCGGACTTGTCGGACTACGGAACCCTAAAAAATATGTAGTGTAAAAAATTGGCTTCAGCAAAATAAACAATAATATAAGACCGTAACGAGAGTGCGGCATTTAGATTACCCGCTCGATTAAGCCGCATAGTTTGACAGACATACAGACAGTATTGTAACGGCTATTCTGATTTATTGAAACGTTGAAATATTGGTCTGTTCCTGATTTATTTGTTGTTGCAGTTTTATTTATTTGAAATATTCCATCGACACGGCAGAATGCTGATAGGTAACAAAATTGAAAAACTTGACTGCAATTTCAGACATAGACTTCACAAAAGTCTATTTTACCTAAAATAATGTAAAGACTCTAAGAATGTTTCTAATTATTTCAAACTCTATGGATTCGAATCATACAGGGTTATTTTGTAACTACTGGCCAAATTTTTACAATATGCTCAGTACTTGGAATACAACTTCGTCCGAAAGAAATTTATAGTAAAAGAATAACATAAAATTTCAAATTTCTATAGTAAGTCCCATCATCTGACCGACCAATTTGTATAGGAAGAAAAATTTTTTTTTCCATTTTTTGACATAGATTTTTTTGGAAACCTGCTCAATTTCATCAACCAAATCTGCTGCAAAAATTTGGCCAATGGTTTCAAAATAACCCTGTATAAAGCACCTCGAGAGATTTTCCGATAAATACTTCAAGTAGATATGGCAGTTTTAATCATAGGTTTTAAAAGACTATTATCAGTCTGCCAATTGACTGTTACTGTTGTTACTGTGACCCATTCAGGGAGTTTTCCACAATTCTCTCATTTCCAACCGGTTTGAACCGGTTTGAACAGGTAAAAAGTCCGCTCACAACTCATGAATGTAAGTAACAATTGGAGCGATCGAACTATCGGGAAAACAGATTGAATGCCGTTCGAAAAAATGTAGACTTTCCAATGAAACTGATGCTAGCTTCCATTGAAGTGACGAAGTAACTTCTATACATAGGAAATTAAAAACTAGGTGAATTCACCAATTTTTATTGAAATTTCAAGCTAACTCTATGACAACCAACAGTTGTCAAATAATTTAAACTGTACCTTCTAGTACAGTTTACAATTTCGGGATAAAAAGTCCCTGTAACTTAGGGGACAAAGGGTAGAACAAGATATCCTACTCCTGTAACAATTTTTTTATCGAAATCCGTATTGTAGAGCTTTGCGTGATTGAGTATCAAACATACACGCAAATTTTATCATTTATGAATTAGTGGGAAGTGGGGCAACCACAACGTCGTCGAAGTAGAAAAATACTAAAAAATCTCATTTTAATCTACACCGAAACAGCTGATTGATTGCCCGCCGCGTCCAGTCCAGGATATTGGCAATTTGAAGTGTCTAGAATTATTTCTGCCTATCCCGTTCCATACGTTTGAATTTGGGTTCGCAATGAAAAATGTTTCCTTTTTTTACAAAATAAAGTAACTGGCCAGTTTTTTTGCACCGGTCAGTTATTTTATTTCGTAAAAAAATACTGGCCAAATGGAAATGAGCGATTTTCTGACAGCTGATTTAAGAAAAAAAAATCAGTATAAAAAGGTTCAACAGGCGGCGTTTTTTAAAAGCCGGGTTGTAATAATGGCTGTACCTATATTGTGCGCTTTTTCTTGTCAACTAGAGGCAGAAAAAAATCCTAACAGTTTGACAGTTGTACAAATCACAATATTGTTTCTTTTTAGATTTTTTTTTATTAGGTTTTTTTTTATTGAAAATCCCGTGCATTTTGCTTTTTCTATGGACTCTCCTTTTACTAAGCGCTATCTATGAAGTCATCTGGAACTATTTTTTTTTGGGTCTTGGAAAATCTCCCATTATCCTACCAATCCCGTTTATTTCTATATTTTATGCATTTCATTTTTTTTATTAAAGACTAGCTTTTTCCCCGCGGCTTCGCCCGCGTGGATTTCCCACGGGAACAAGCGCTTTTTCCCGGGATAAAAAGTAGCCTATGTGCTATTCCAGGTCATTATCTACCTCTGTACCAAATTTCATCGAAATCCGTCTAGTAGATTTTGCGTGATTGAGTAACAAACATCCTCACAAACTCACAAACTCACATCCAAACATTCGCATTTATAATATTAGTATGGATATATAAAAGCTACATGAAAGATTCAGGATTTAATTTGAGAAATATGTCTCCAGCCTCTTTAAATTTCAAAGTAAGACAAATTCCCTAACTTTTAATCTCTTTGTAACGTTTTATCACGTTAACTGCGCAGGTTCATTTAAACCCTTCGAAGTTTTTAAAGTATCATTTTAAATTATGCTCCTGTAAAGTACTCTGTTAACCCCCACGGATAAAATCCTTGGGGAGGCCTTTGTCCAGCAGTGGACGTCTTTAGGCTGAGAGAGAAGAAAGTACTCTGAATGAATTTTTATTTTCAACTGCTTTCGCCTATTAGCTTTACGTTCGCATGTATGGAGGAGAGAGGAGCTAGGTTAAGCAACTTTTTCAATGGTAGGTCAACGGATGGGTGACCAAAAATTATCATGTCGATGCATAAAACCCACCAATCCGCAATGGGCCCTCGTAGTTGGTCATATCATGGTTAATCCTCCTTACCAAAGGATATAAGGATGGCCATAGTGCCCCATTAGTGGGGACATTTAAATGAATGCGTAGAGAATTTTGAGCTTTATGTAAATTAAATTTAAATACCTTAAGTACATATTAATATGGACATGTCAGCCCCTCTTTGATTGCTGCGCTCGAAAGGGTCCTTAATATGTATATTAGGGACCCTATCGGTCAGGTTGTAACCTGAGCAGTGATTCTTTTATTTTGAAACCCAAGTTTCACTGCAAAACTGCACTGCACTGGCGTCCCCTGTTCGGGCGCCATTTTTGCAGTGAAACTTGGGTTTCAAAATAAAAGAATCACTGCTTAAAACACGAGTATAATTTTTGAACTAAAAAAAAATTGACCAATGTCCTTTAACAAAAAATTATTTGGACACACCAAAGAAATAAAAATAAAAGAAAGGAAAATTAACTACAGGAAAGGAATATTAACAGGTAAAATAAGAAATACATGAATTTGCTTGTTATTTTAAAAAGAAAATTAAATGAGTGAAAGAAATGGATGAAATGATGTATAAAAATTCCAAATCAAAACCGAAACAAAAATTATCCCGACAAAAGGGGGGCCTTTAGAATTTAGAGGAAAAAGTTATCACAATATGTTTAAAAGTCTATCTTAAAAGAACCACAGGCGCCACGGTTACAAACTAAACATTTCGTCGCTCTGTGACTCATTCTCATGTGCAGGCCGACTTTGCCGCGACTGAAGATTTCGGAGCGCGTTCAACCCGGCTGAGTCCCACATCTTGGTCCACAACCTGATTTACAACACGCTGACGAATATCCAGGTGCAGGCCGACTTTGTCCACTCTCGTCTAATAAACAGTCCATACAATACATACATGAAATATTTCAGTGCCACTTCATATAATCCTTCTGGTTTTTTTGACAACTAGATTCAACTTCGTGCCATCTTTAATAGGACACCCCTGAACGGTCTGGTCGTCAGCTTCAATGTTCTTCCCAATAATAGCAACTTTTGATCTTCAATTGGAATCTTCAGATGTGGAGAAATCTGTCGTTTGATATCCAAAATAGATGTCGTTGGGAAAGCCTCTATTGTGCATTCCCCACCCTGAAGTTTTTTCACCATAAAAAACCATTGCTTGAGATCGATACTTGTATGTTAAGAATAGATAAAAACATCAAAAAGAAAAAAAAATCAACTCTCTAAAAAAAATCTCCATTTTCTCACTCCAATTGACAGTAAGTCAAAAAATCGAACCACCAGAATTTTAATTTCAAAAACCTTATCATAAAAAGAACAAAGAAAAAAGTTTGCGTAGAAATAGAATCACAAACTAAAAAAGACTTGACTTTGTAGCGGTGTAACGCTACAGCATCTCCCTACCAAACAAAAAAAACAACAAAGCAAAACAAACAAACAAACCAACAAAACAAACAAACAAACCACAACAAACAACCAATAAAACATAACAACCGAACAACTAAAACAAAATCCGGACAAGATACCTACACAAAACCAACAAACAGCAAAACACAACCAAATGCTAACCGAAAAACTAAACGAAATACTAAACCTTATTGCTATCCCTATGAATAAGAGACTTGGTCATACGAGTATACCTAACGAAGCGTCTGAAGATTCGAAGCGCGTTCAACCCGGCTGAGTCCCACATCTTGGTCCACAACCTGATTTTCAACACGCTGTCGAATATCCAGGTTGTCATAGCCAGGTAAATAATGTGAATATTTTAGAATTTTGAAAAAAAGATAAGAAAACGGATTAAGCAAAAATTATTTGAGAATGTCCTTAATATGATAAGTACCGACGTGCTCCGAATCCGTATCCGCCAACACGAAAGCCTGCGGGGATACTCGTCTAAGCACGCGGCACTGAACAAAGCGTGGAGCACGAAGCGTCTAAAGATTAGAAGCGCGTTCAACCCGACTGAGTCCCACATCTTGGTCCACAGTCTGATTTTCAACACGCTGCAGAATCATCGACAACTCGCGACCGTACATTAAGAAATTCGGGGTGTAAGCAGTAGCCAATTTAATGCAAGAACCAGAGCAACCCGATGCAACACCGTACCGCAATATAACCTCCGACTCTAAAGCCATCAATCAAATGTGAATAATCCACAGTAAGGAGAATCGTCGGGTCGCAGCATAGGCAGCTTCGGCAGGCTAAAACAGAAAATCACAGGATGGAAAACCGCGACCGGTAAACGGTCACCGTCCCACAAAAACAACAAAAAAAAATAATTCAAGAAAAGTAATAAAAGGTAAAAAACAGGTAAAAACCAGGATTCTTTCCGCAAATCGGGCGCCATTTTTGCAGTGAAACTTGGGTTTCAAAATAAAAGAAACACTGCTTAAAACACGAGTATAATTTTTGAACTAAAAAAAATTAACCAATGTCCTTTAACAAAAAATTATTTGGACACACCAAAGAAATAAAAATAAAAGAATGGAAAATTAACTACAGGAAAGGAATATTAACAGGTAAAATAAGAAATACATGAATTTGCTTTTTATTTTAAAAAGAAAATTAAATGAGTGAAAGAAATGGATGAAATGATGTATAAAAAATTCCAAATCAAAACCGAAACAAAAATTATCCCGACAAAAGGGGGCCTTTAGAATTTAGAGGAAAAAGTTATCACAATATGTTTAAAAGTCTATCTTAAAAGAACCACAGGCGCCACGGTTACAAACTAAACATTTCGTCGCTCTGTGACTCATTCTCATGTGCAGGCCGACTTTGCCGCGACTGAAGATTTCGGAGCGCGTTCAACCCGGCTGAGTCCCACATCTTGGTCCACAACCTGATTTACAACACGCTGACGAATATCCAGGTGCAGGCCGACTTTGTCCACTCTCGTCTAATAAACAGTCCATACAATACATACATGAAATATTTCAGTGCCACTTCATATAATCCTTCTGGTTTTTTTTGACAACTAGATTCAACTTCGTGCCATCTTTAATAGGACACCCCTGAACGGTCTGATCGTCAGCTAATGTTCTTCCCAATAATAGCAACTTTTGATCTTCAATTGGAATCTTCAGATGTGAAGAAATCTGTCGTTTGATATCCAAAATAGATGTCGTTGGGAAAGCCTCTATTGTGCATTCCCCACCCTGAAGTTATTTCACCATAAAAAACCATTGCTAGAGATCGATACTTGTATGTTAAGAATAGATAAAAACATCAACAAGAAAAAAAATCAACTCTCTAAAAAATCTCCATTTTCTCACCCCAATTGACAGTAAGTCAAAAAATCGAACCACCAGAATTTTAATTTCAAAAACCTTATCATAAAGAAAGAACAAAGAAAAAAGTTTGCGTAGAAATAGAATCACAAACTAAAAAAGACTTGACTTTGTAGCGGTGTAACGCTACACCTGGTACTTACATTAAGGATGCAATACAGAATTGAATTGAATGGAATAATGATGATAATATGGTGATGGTTGACTGGTAGATAATGCCATTATGCGTTAAGTCCACCCTTCTCTGCATAATTTCTGAAATTTTGTTTTAAGTACATAATGAATTAGTTAAATAATTATTATGAATGTAGGTAGTTGTTGATATCATCACCCCCAAATGAATAGATAAAACATGTGCACCTTATTACTCTCTGTTTGGTCTATATAAATATGTTTGGTCTAATGGTTGGCTGGTAGAGAATGCCATATGGCGTTAAGTCCACCATTAGTACATAATTTTTGAAAGTTTGTGCAATAAAGTTTTAAATCAATAATTAAATAATAACAACACTCCAACATAAAATAAACAAAAGTCGCCTATTATATATCGAAAACTTTAGTAATAATATAGAAATGTGAATGTTAACTCTTTATTTAATTCATACTTATAATGCAATAGGAATTTTAAAGTCAGTCTAGAAAATAATCCAGGTTTCATAAAACAATGTTCCGTAAACATCCCCTCCTGCCTGCGTCTGTGTTCCCGAGCACATACAACCTGACTCTCTTCAAAACCAGAGTGAATAGGCTGCTTCTGGGTAAGCTCGCTACATCGTAGACCTCATCTCTGTCCTCGGTCAAGATTGTGGTCAAAAACAAAAAAAAAAAAAAAAGTTTTACTCGTATCTCTCTAAAATAATCCAGGTATCAAAAAATAACAATGTGCCGTAAACATAATAAATTAAACAAGTGAATTAACTACCCGTATAAAATTGGTAGACCGCAATATACCTGCTAATATCCAGTGGAATAGCCCAATTTATAACAATAGAAGTGGGAAAATTCGTCTCTCAGAGGACCGGTGACAGAGGTATGGTCTGGGGTTTAATAAATTAGAATTTGTTGATCAAAACATAGACACAACAACACTTAATTGCAACTCTATAGCAATACATATTAAGTCTAAAATCCAATGGCTAGCAATGTTTAATCACAACGAATTGGTCGCACAGTCAACTATTCTGGACATTCATAAAGTTTCTTTTAGATTTTGAACTCTATTGTAAGCAATGGAAGGTTGTTGGATAGTAGTTTGTAAGGGGTCCCTTGAGCGCAATTGTTACGTAGTTCGGAAAGTCTATAGATTAAAAAAAAAATCTTTATATGAAATGCGGTGGTAATGTCAGATAATGGCTTTTATTTTTTCTTTCATTTTATCAACGCCATCTAGTTATTATATCAAATATTTCTGTACTACGCTCTGGGGCTTCGCTCGCGTGAGAATTTTGGGATAGAAAGAGCTATTCCAGTTTATTAGTACTATCTATTAGTACTACCTGTTTAAATTTTATCGAAATCTCTCTAGTAGATTTTGTGTGATTGCGTGATATCCACACATCGAATTTTCGCACTGTTAATATTAGTAGAATTCAAAATGTAAAAGCTGCCTGCCTAGGAGCCTGGTGTTGCAGGCGCTCATAGGCAGCGGTGACCGCTTTCCATCACGTAGGCCGCATGTCTGTCTATTTGCCTATGATCGAATCAGAAATGAGGAGATCCGTAGGAGAAATAAAGTAACTGACATAGCCCGCAGAATCGCCAAGCTTAAGTGGCAGTGGGCGGGGCACATAGCTCGCAGAACAGATAGCCATTGGGACAGAAAAGTTCTCGAGTGGCGACCACGTACCGGTAAACGTAGTGTTGGCAGGCCGCGGGTTGCGCATGGATGCGGGCAGCGCAGGACCGGTCGTTGTGGAAATCCTTGGGGAAGGTCTTTCCAGCTGAGAGAGAGAGTAGGTATAAAAAATATTTTTTTTGGCCAGACATGTTTATATATACAGAGACCTTGTCATGACATATCAGACGAACTAACTCCTGAGTATATGTCGGTCATCGTCAGTACTGTCGGTGTCCGGATTCCGTCACCATCAATCAATTCCACACCATGTCATAATAATGCGTTGCCATCCGATACAGACAGACAGACCGACGCATGTTAAGATAAAAAAAATAAGTTAAAAAACTAAACCCCACTACTGCATCATAAAAAGTACTTAAATTTTGTTGTTTTATTTAAATTACATTTATTAGGAGAGAAGACATACGACCATAGCTTTTCTTGTTTCGTACCTATATACATGATTTTGACCGGTATGTAAGGACATATCAGTAAAAATCATAACCCCCTTTTCCTCTAGTCTGGTAAAAACAAACTTACACATGTTTATAAAATGGTATATTGTATGTTTCACAGATTTCTAATGAAATTATTTATGCCATAAGCTTAATGTCCGAATTACACCAAGCTATGAATATTTTTAGGGTATCGTTATAACACAGCAAAAGGTCTACTTTATTAACTCTGGCATTCCATACCACGACCTAGTTATTTTTTCCTAGTTATCTTTTATTAAAAAAGGTCGTGCACATTCCCATTTAAAAATTCCAATTTTCCATCTCGATTCGTGACTATTGCGGTCGCTTCCGCAATCGCGGACAGTACAAATTATACTGTGGTACAAAGCAAAAACGCTTTTCTTTTTTTCTTATTAATAATAATAATCTTTATTTTCAGACAATTAAAGATGGGTTTGCTCTTGACCACACTCTTGCGTTTTCTTTTATCAAACAAATCAATTCTTTCTTTATTTTCGAGGTTGTAATAAACTAGTTACGGCAATTAGATATAAAGCTATTTAAGGCACGCCATATGACATTTTGATATCATTGAAGATTTCTTCAAGTAATCTAAGGCACTTGACATGATTTGACTTGTACCGCCACCTAGTGGCATACATAATTACAAACTAGTAATTCAAACTGTCAATCAGAGCGCAGTAAATAATCATCGTAGTGAGGAAATACGCTCACTACACACTGTTCGTTAGTTTTCATTTTTCCTTGTTTCATTCGGAAACAGGTCGTAGTGATCGGTAAAAATGATTATAAATAGTTAAAATTGATCTCCAGACTCAGTACAAGCTCAGAAATAGTCAAAGTCAATTGTTTTTATTTAAATAGGCTTAAAAATAGCATTTTTAAATCGTCAAATCCTTGTTTTTTAGTTAGGTGACGTCATAAAATTACCTAAAGATAAGGCTACCACCGCCTCCAAAGCTCACGTGGAGAAGAGGCGGCGCAACAAACTCCACTGCTGCATTTTCTCCAAAGACGTCACTTTACAACACATGTCTTACAATTAAATGACGAGTGTATGTGGATGAATATACATTGAATATTTATATTTATACTGATCTTTCTTCTTCTTCTTCTTCTTCTTCCTCAGCGTATAACTGCCCACCGTTGAGCATACACCTCTCCAATGTTTCTCCATTCTCTCCTGTTGTTGGTCTTCCGGATCCATGAAGAGCTGGCGGTGGTCCTGATGTCGTCGGACCATCTGGCTGGTGGTTTGCCGACACTTCTCTTTCCCAGACGTGGTCTCCACTCCAGAACGCGCTTGCACCATCTCTCGTCCGCACGGCGACACATGTGTCCGGCCCACGCCCATTTGAGTTTCGCGGCTCGGTAGCCGACATCCACTACATTTGTGCGGGTCCTTATGACCGCATTGCGGATCCTATCACGGAGAGATATTCCTAGCATCGCCCGTTCCATGCTGCGTTGAGTTATTCTCAGCTTGTGTAACAGCGTGTCCGTCAAGGTCCATGTCTCGCATGCGTACGTCATAGCCGGCAGTACACACTGATTAAACGCTTTCGTCTTCAGAGACTGCGGTAAGGATCTTGATTTAAAAACGTTTTTCAGTTTTCCAAAGGCCGCCCATCCCATTCGGACTCTTCTATCCATTTCCACAGACATAGAGTCTCGTCCCAGTTTAATCAGTTGTCCGAGATATACATAGCTGTTCACCTGTTCGAGGGGCTTATCATCCAGTAGAATTGGGTTGGAGGAAAGGTCGTTTGTTGCCATGACCTTGGTCTTTTCCATGTTCATTTTAAGTCCTATTTTAAGTGATGCATGGTATAGTTGTTCCAACATTTCCTGAAGATCATGGGAATTATCTGCTATGATGACAATATCATCTGCGTACCGTAGATGATTCAAGTACGCTCCGTTTATATTCATACCTTTTCCCTTCCAATTTAAGGTCTTGAAAACATCCTCGAGTGCATTGGTGAACAACTTTGGTGATATAACATCCCCCTGTCGTACGCCTCTTTGTATGGGTATCGGATCCGTGTTTTCTTTCAGCTGGACTGTCGTTGTTGCAGACCTGTAGAGACTCTTCAGTATTTGTACATAGCGATCATCGATGTGGCATCTACGCAGGGAATCAGTAACCGCCCAGTGTTCCACAGTGTCGAATGCCTTTTCATAATCCACGAAGCCTAGATATAGTGGCTGATTGTATTCTTCCGCCTTTTGTATAAGTTGTCGCAAGGTGAATATATGGTCGATCGTTCCGTAGCCTTTTCTGAAGCCTGCCTGTTCCCGCGGTTGATAGTCATCTAATCGCTGTGTCAATCGATTAGTCAGGACCCTAGAAAATACCTTGTACACTTGGCTGAGAAGTGATATCGGGCGGTAGTTTTTCAATTGGTATTTGTCACCCTTTTTATGGAAAAAGTACTACAATACTGCTAGTCCAGTCCTTCGGAACCTCACCTGTAAAGAGCACCTCATTGAAAAGCAGACGCAGCTCTTTTGCGATCACTACTCCACCCGCTTTCAGCAATTCGACTGATATCCCGTCTTCTCTAGGTGCTTTGTACTTTTTAAGTTGTTTTAGAGCACGCTTTATTTCATAGGTACTGAATTCGGGAATATCCTCGGTGTAATGTCTGCTCAGACGGGATCTTCTGGCTGCAGGATCGCACAGTGAAGGCTTTTCCATTTTGCTAGAATATAGATCTGTGTAGAAATTCTCAGTGATTGCTTTGATTTCCTTTGTATTATTTGTTAGTTCGCCATTTTGTTTCCTTAGCGTATTGATCTCGTCAGTTGCTGTTTTTCTCTGGAATACCTTAAGTCCCTTGTTCTTCTCAATGAGGTCCTGGATCTGTTTAGTGTTTCGCTGTCTTACTTCGCGTCTGAGGGATTTATTTATTTTGCGATTTAGACAGCGATGTTCGTCACTATTGAAGTTGTCCGCAGCTATTTCCCGCCGTTCTTTCATGAGGATTTTAACGTCTTCTGAAACACAAGTCTTGGTTCTTATTAGCTTTTGAAAGTGTGTCTGTGCCAGCTCAGTGACTAGTTTTGTAAATTTCCTGTACTTAGTTCCAAGATCGTGTTCGAAGTGGTCTAAACTTGATCGATGCAATGCTTCCTGAAGTGATTTTTCGAAAGCATCATTCACCCCTTCAGGTATGATGAGTTTGTTTCCTCTCTTCACTAGCTTGGCTCTTTCCAGTCTTGTGTTTATTTTTAGTTTTGCTCGAACTAACCTATGGTCACTACCGGTCTGGAATCTATTTAGCACGGTGACATCCTCTACTATGTGTTTGTTGTTGGAGAGGACATAATCTATCTCATTCTTTGGTGTGCCACCTGGACCTACCCAAGTCCACTTCCGTTTGGGCTTCTTTTAAAGAATGAGTTCATGGCATATAGATGGTTTGCCTCTAGGTAGTTCAAGAGGGTTTCACCTCGCGGGTTTCTGTTGCCATAGCCGTAAGGGCCCATACAACCTTCTGTTTCCTCACGTTGGGTCCCTATTTTTGCATTAAAATCACCAAGTATTACAAGGTAATGTGTTCTTTGACCTACACCCATAGCTCTGGTGATATCCTCATAGAATGACTCTACAGCTTCGTCACTATGCTTGCTTGTTGGTGCATATACTTGGATGATTTTCAGGGAGTATCTTTTGTTTATGCGGAGTACTAGGTAGGCTACTCGTGGTGATATGCTCCCAAGTTCGGTTATGTTTTTGATCAGCGATTGTTTGATGATAAAGCCTACCCCGCAATAGGCCCTGTCAGATTCTCCCCTGTTGTATAATAGGTCCCCACTCTGCAATTTCATTGTGGTCTCTCCTTTCCGTCGCGTTTCACAGAGCCCCACTATGTCGTACTTGATGTGTTTTAGTTCCGCTTCCAGCTCTTCCAATTTGAATTTCTCTTGTATAGTCCTAGTGTTATATGTCGCCAAGGTCAGTTTTGTTTGGCAGCCGTTCCGAACCCAGGGATTCTTTGCACCCCCTGCCCTGCCTTTATCTCTCGTTTTGCACCACCCAGGGGGCACGTGTAGGGTAATCAGGTCACAGGTAATCTCCTACGGACGCGAGAGATAGCACCCCCAATTTATACTGATACATATTTGTAAGCAAGTCAAGTTCCTCGCCAGCACAGCTACCCGCTTCAAAAGACGAAAAGACTTTCTTGGAAAGACCCCCTGCAAATTATTGGATCGCAATCGCTTATGAAATAAACCACCACATGTCACAGAAGGCAGGGCATCCGTTGCATTGTCCGCACTAGACCAGTAATAGCCGGTAATAACCGGTAATAATTACTCTAAAGCTTGGTCTCCATTAACGTGTGACTGAAAACGTACTTTCGTTTTGTTGTTTCTCGACTAATGTCCAACAAAAGAAGTGTATTATTTTTAGGGTTTATATACTATGTAAAGTATTATTCTAGATGGGATTTTTTATTTACCAAAATATTGGTTAAAATTAAAATAAACAATTTATTATTTTCTTATTATTTAATAGCCATCAATGTCGATCTAAGGCTATATCGCGCCACCCTTTATCAAATTTGTTCAGTTCGTCGCAACTTAGAAGGGATCCAGTTTATAGGATAAAATAAACTAAAACTAACTAAAATATAAACTAAAACTAAATGGGAAACAAATAAACCGGGACAGATGTAAATTAAGCTCTCTTCCATTGCGTGATGCTTATTCGTAGCCTATGTATTGCCTATTTCAGTTACACACCTAACGTGAGAAAGAGATAGACGAGTCGTCCATTTCTGGTAGTGAATGCAGACTATGGTCGTAGTCTGTATTCACTACCTAAAATGGGCGACTCACGCGTGGTCACGCGTTACTCAGCGGACGCCCAGAAAAGTCGGTAATTCTCCCACTAATATTATAAACGAGAAAGTACGGACGTGTTAAATATTTGTTACTCAATTATCCAGGAAACTTCTTGACAGATTTCGATGAAATTTGGTAAACGGGTAGAAAATTACCTGGACTAACATATAAGGTTCCTACTTTTTATCCCGAAATACCACTAGAGCGGAGCTCCGGGGCACAACTTGTATTATATAATTGCGGAATTTTGTTGAGTGTAGTGTATTTACAGAGTACACGCTGTGCCTCAACCATTTTTCAATTGCTTCCGAGCTGCAATGTTATTTTGCAACTTCTACTTAATAATAATTATTTTGTACTTAACTTTCCATTAGCTTCTAAAGTACTGTGGTAGTTTTAGCTTTATTGTTAAAACCACGTATGTTTGATGTTAGTTAATGATCTACCTATTTCTAAATACAACTGCTAGTTAAGTGTAATCATAGAATAAGTAATGCAAACAAACGTATAGAAGGTTCACTCTCGAATATAAGTCATTCAAAATCAAAACTTAGCGTATCACGAGCGTTCATTTTCGCCGCCCCGCGTGCCGCACCGCTTACACTCTATAAGGACTAGTTATTGATGTGATACCTTCACTATACATTTGAGAGTAGATTTATTCCGATCCAATACCACGAACGAATACCAGTGGTATTACTTTAATTTTTTAATTATTTTCTATTCCGAACCAATACCACTCTTTAAATTATTTAATTTTATGTCCAAACTAATACCAAAACTTGAATTTGGAATAGTCAGCTCAGTCATCAAATTATTTATTTTGATCTAACAGATTTTTTTTGAAAATAAAAATGTTGTAATTTCATATAAAGCTTTTGAACTGACTGTACCTTTGAACTTGTTTTGGTATTGGTTTAAACAGTGGTATCCGTTTGGAATAGAAAAAATATAAAATTCAAAATAATACCAGTGGTATTCGTACGCGATATAATATTGGATCGGAATAAATCCTGAGAGTCTTATGTAAGAGCCTATTAAATGGAAAAAAATGCAACTTGCCCTTGAGGGGGTCAAGGGGTCAGGCGGCGATCGTACCTAAGTTTCGGAGAGACGCCCCTGATATTATGACCAACCCCATGTCATTATGCTTTACGACCATTTTAATGTCTACACTTAACCTTTTATGCCAACTGTAATTATAGTGAAATAGTTTTAGGCGGCAGCTATTGCGTATAATGAGCTTATATTTTTTTTAATGTCCTACAAATAACGAAAGAGACTTTTTGGTTTGTTCTTCATTCACTCATACAGGCTTGTATTATTATTTTTTAAGTGTCTTTATTGTAAGTAGGTGTATATTTGTATGTGTGTGTGAGTTTATAAGTGTGTGCTTTGTGTGGCTAAATTGACTCGATAAATAGCACTTGTACACTGTCAATCACCACATTGGATCGAATGCTGGGAGCATTCGCCGTTAATATGCGTTACAGACGATTTAGACAATAGAAACAATGCACAAACCACTTACCACGTAGGCAGGCTTCTAGCACGATTCCTCACGAATAGTTCTTCCTTTAGACACCTGGCCGGCCAGCCACACACGATTATAAAGTTCCAAAAACACTGTTGAGCACTTGAAGTTTGATTAGGATAATTGAGTAAAAAAGATGTAATGTTTGGTGCGCGCGCGCCTTCGATTCAACGTCCAGACTCAGAATGTTTACTGGTTCTGCCACCAGCCTTCTGCTACCAGCCTATAGCGTTGATCTCTCAGACACCGGTAGGATCTGCGCATGCGCCAGCGGAAGTCCGGGCGCCCCATTGGCTAAATAGAACTGCAGCACAGCGAATTGTGATGATTGATAAGTACATCGGTAAGGCGCGCGAAATTCAAATTGAAAGGTAAACAAGATTTGCGTTGAAAACGGAACATTCCGCCCACCAAAATACCAATGGGATTTTCCCAGAGTAAGAATAAGAAACGGTAATTAACGATAAATATGTTTAAGTTACTATCCTAAACTTAAAAGCTAAGAAATGCTAAGTTATAACGATTATACGGATGGTAGAGGACATAGTTTGACCAAAGGTCTCTTAAGCGAGTGATCTCTGGCTGTTCTAATGGTTGCGACTCTAACTACCCCATCAGGGCCAGGATGCAAAGAAACAACTCGTCCTAATGCCCATTGAAGAGGAGGCCGATTGTCCTCTTTTATAAGTACGATTGAGTTTACAGTTAACGGTGTTGAGTCCGTGGTCCATTTTGCTCGCTGAGTTAACCCATGTAAATATTCATTTTTCCAGCGTTTCCAAAATTGTTGTTGAAAAGATTGGATAAGTTGCCATCGATTCAGTCGATTGATTTTTACGTCCTTGTAGTCGAAATCAGGAACTGCTGTAAGAGGTTCTAGCGTTAAAAAATGACCGGGCGTAAGAACGTTCAAATCGTTAGGATCCGAGCTCAATGGACACAAAGGCCGCGAATTTAAAATTGATTCGATCTGAGCGAAGAGTGTGGTAAGCTCTTCAAACGTTAAGACCTGATCGCCAACAATACGGTACAAATGACTCTTTGCGGCTTTGATTTGGATTTCCCACACCCCTCCGAAGTGGGGAGCAGAAGGTACGTTACGTTTAAAATCTATTTTTTCCGCATGAGAGGCTTGTTCGATACATGATACTAGTTGTGAACTTGCACCAACGAAATTCGTACCGCAGTCAGAGTGAATAACATTGCAGCGGCCACGACGAGAAACGAAGCGACGCAATGCCGCGATGAAGCCGTCAGTCGATAAAGTAGAAACCACCTCAAGGTGCACTGCTTTTGTACTCAAGCATACGAATAAACACAAGTACGCTTTATCGATTTTAGCACCACGATGAAGCCCGAGCTTAATTCGAAAAGGCCCTCCTAGATCGACACCTACGACAGAGAAAGGTTTTGCCTGATTGACACGAAAGGCCGGAAGGTCGCTCATAAAAGGTTGCAAAGGTTTCGGTTTAAGACGGTAGCATCTTATGCATCTTGAAAGATGATGACGTACAGCATGCTTTGCCGCAAGTATCCAAAACTGTTGTAAGATCAGATAGTTGGTTGTGTTCAGACCGGGATGAAAATTGTTTCGATGAATAGATTCGATTACAGCGGATGTAAGAACACTCTTTTTGGGCAATAATGCGGGATACTTCTGTTCGAAGTCAAGATCGGAGTGCGCTAGGCGCCCGCCTACTCTGAGTATACCCTGCTCGTCCAAAAACGGGTTTAGTTTACGAAAACTACGAGGTAACTGTATCTTTGATTGTAATTTGGATATGACATCCGAAAAACAACGTTGTTGGAAATGTTTCACGATAATTAGTAACGCACGATGACGCTCAGCGTCCGTTACGAAAAGATTATCTGATCGCGGAACAGTGTTACGCATGTTATTACAAAACCTGCGAACGTAAGCGATAATGCGACAGATTTTATCTAAAGAAGAATATTTTTCGAATAGTCGATCAATTATAGAAGTTTGGTTTACGCTTTCGATTTGATCCGAAACGAGAACTGTGGTGCGACGCTGCTCAGAGAGCACCGCATTGTCGTCGTTTGAACGATTTCTCGATGTATCGATTGGCCACTCAGACTGTGGTTGAGACAACCACTCTGGGCCCGCCCACCATAGGGCATTGTTCAGCAACTCGTGAGGCAATTGCCCACGCGAACAAACATCTGCAGGATTTGTGACAGATGGTACGTGCCTCCAGCACTCGGTCGGCACGATATCTTGAATGTGACTTACGCGGTTTGCAACGAATGTCACCCAGCGAGAAGAAGGAGCTCGCAACCAGGACAAGGTAACGGTGGAGTCACACCACACATAAGTGTCATGAACAGGAATCCGCAGCGTGCCCTTGACAAATTTGATAAGGTCTGCGAGCAAAAGTGCACCACACAGCTCTAGGCGAGGTAACGATTGACGTTTCAAAGGAGCTACACGAGCCTTAGCACAAACGAGAAAGACGCGAACGGAGCCGTCAGACTCGGTAACGCGCAGGTATATAACGGCGCCATATGCTGCTTCGGAGCTGTCACAAAATCCATGCAGTTGATATGATTGAGCGCTATCGGTAGCGTATTTACGTGGAATCTTAAGATTCCTAACTTGAGGAAGCTGTTCGGAGAACTTTTCCCATAGAGAGATAATTTCCGGTGGGGGCTTATCGTCCCATGAAAGACCTAGAATCCAAAGCTTTTGAATAAAGCATTTAGCTTGAATTGTTAAAGGAGATAGAAAACCCAGAGGATCGAAAATTCTGGCAACCTCACTCAGAATCGTTCGCTTGGTGCACGGTTGATTAGATGGATTTACGGTAAAGACGAACGAATCCGAAGCAGGCTCCCACTTAAGGCCCAGAACCTTGATAGTTGTGTCTTCAGTTTCGGTAAAAGTGATTGCTTCTGAAAGACACGCCTCCGCGGGAAGATCGCTAAGTAGCTCGGGTCGGTTACTCACCCACTTTCGGAGCTCAAACGAGCCAAGACCGAAAAGAGCGATGAGTTGAGTTTTGATTTCTCTGGCGTCCTTCAGCGATGAGCTTCCGGATATGACGTCATCAACGTATATGTCGGAAGTTAAAACGGTTTTGGCCTTTGGGTACTTGTGACCCTCATCGTTGGCCAGTTGCTGAATAGAGCGGCACGCCAGGAATGGAGCGGAAGACACTCCGTACGTTACGGTATTTAATACGTACTCTTGAAGAGGCTCATCTGGGTGAGCTCGCCAGAGAATACGTTGATAATCACGATGTTGAGGAGCTAGGTTAATTTGACGGTACATTTGGCGCACGTCTGCCATGAAGACAATTGCGTGCTCACGGAAATGAAGAAGGATCTCTACGATATTTGATTGTAGCTTCGGTCCCGTCAGCAGCGAGTCGTTTAGCGATTTGGAAGTTGCATCTTTAGCCGAGGCGTCGAATACAACGCGAAGCTTCGTTGTAGCGCTGTCGGGACGTAGCACACAATGGTGCGGTATATAATACTTGCCTTGACCCATTTGCTTGGCAGGTACCAGAGTCATGTGACCACTGTCGATATAGTCAGTCATGAACTCCACGTATTGTTGGTTTAAATTGTGATCGCGATACAGACGCCTTTCAATGGCATGAAAGCGTCGTAAGGCTATCTCTCGAGAACCTTCAAAGACTGGCTCCTCGTCGTCCTTGAAGGGGAGACAAACTACATATCTACCTGTCTCGTCACGGTAGTGATTACTGAGAAAACTATTTTCACAGCGTTGCTCTTCTGGGGTCAATCGGGAAGATTGTGGAACGTTATCGATTTCCCAGAAACGTTGAACAATTTTGTTTAAACTATCGTCTACGGTAGAAGGGGCTACTCCTAGTAGACTGGACGATGCGAGTCTGGACTTCCCAAGAAGAAGCCAGCCGAAGACTGAGTTGAAAGCTCGCGGTTGAGAGGCGTTACCCTTCAGACGTTGTTCGAGAAGTGACTCAGCAAAGACGTCGGCACCTAACAAGACGTCGATCGGACCGGGGATGTCAAAACCAGGATCAGCTAGCGGTAGTGTTTTGACCTCCTCCCATCCTTTCGTATTTAGCCTTGCTATCGGTTGATCTCCGCAAATGCTCGGTATGACGAGCATTCCCAGACGAAACTTTACGTTACAGTTGGTGCCAATGTCGCATGTAACAAAGCCACTGACTGAGGCAGGGCTGCCCCCTAACCCATAAACGTTGATATTACCAGTTATAGGTTTTAGATTTAATCGTTGAGCGGCGTGAGCCGTGAGAAAATTGTTTTGACTGCCGGTGTCAAATAACGCGCGAAATGTATGAAATTCACCAGAAGCATCACGAATCTGGACTAGAGCTGTTGCCAGTAACACGGTTGTGGTTACGGTTGGATCAGACTGAGTTAACGAATCCTTAGCCACTAAGGTCGCCGAGCTTGCCGCCGGCTCCTTATGTAGCAAAGTGTGGTGTTTACGTCTACATTGTCGGCATGAAAACATTGATGTGCATTCTCGCACTAAATGGGATGCGTTAAGACAATTGTAGCACCATTTCTTTTCAGTGGCCACAGCCATGCGCTCATCTATTGATTTTGCCAAAAAATCACTACAGGCCGAGATGTGATGTTCATTACGACAGTAGGCACATTTACGAATCGGAGTGCTCGAATTATGAGCAGGTTTCGCTTGTTGTTTATCACCAACATTTTTATGAGTAGTGACGGTGGGAGCGACAAGCGAATGCGTGACGTTATGTCGCTTGAACTTCTGTGAAGTTCCCGGTGTGTCCTTTGAAACGTTAGCGGTTTTATTGGTAACATTCGAAAAGTGCGTGTCGCGAATTAATGCTTCACCTTTAGAGTGTAAGAATGCCCTTAAATGGTTATACTGTGGAAGCTCAATATCGGTATGTTTTTCCTCAAACTCGCGTCTTAATTTGGTATCGAGTTTGGCCAGAACATTATAACAAAGAACAAAATCCCATTTATCGGTAGGTAATTTTAAAGTTTTTAAAATTGTTAAGTTCTCATCGATCGTGTCTAAGGCGCGTCGAAAATCTTGAGCGTTCGAAGTCTTTAAACTAACGTCCAAGATATCACGCCAGCACGTAAACGCTAGTTCGCGTTTATCTTCATAACGGGACTTGAGAGCCTCGTACGCACTTAAATAATGTTCACTTGCAACAGGAAAAGTTCTAATGAACGATAAAGCATCACCACTTAAAACTGACACGAGATAGTGAAATTTCTCAATATTACATAAGGAGGTAGAATCATGTATCAACGCGTTATAAGTTGCAATGAACTCAGGCCATTCCTTGATAGCACCGGAAAAAGTTGGCAACGAAATTTTTGGTAACCGCATATTTCCACTGTGCGAACCGGTCAATGAATTATGTTTCGAAGTGTCAGCTTGTTGAGATGAACGTTGTTCAATTTTTCGTTGAATTGCCAACACTTGAAAATACAATTCGTCAAATCGATCCTGAAGTTCATCGTCCTCCTCATCGGCATCATCCTTAAGAAGGTCCAAAATAATAAAATGGGAGTCATGAAAACTATCAGCAGTCGTTTTTATTTCATGACAATATGAAAGAAATAACCCTACTTGTGATTCATCGGTATTGGCTAAGGTACCTACTTCCAAAGCCTTCGTTAAGCGATTATATGCTATAGTTCGTTTACGTCGCAAACTGGGCAAATTATTAATAGTGTACGTATTTTCGATACCCTTTTTAATAGTAGGTTTAGATTTACGCCTTGATAATAAAGACATAATTAATATCAAAACAATAAAAACTGATTGCAACAAATATTCGGATTCGATAAAAAAGTTTAGTTGCGAACGTCTTCAGCGAGACCGCGTTCACAAGAATCGACGAGAATCACTGGGGCGGTATTACACGACAACAGGTAATATTGTCACCTCGGTCACCTGAGTTTTAAATTGAAATAAATTAAATTGATAAGGATGAATTAAATGAGCGTTAGGAACACTAAAAACGGTTTGCGATATTCGTTAATGTACGGTAAATAAAAAAAAATAAAAATCAGTTTTTTTGTAAAAAACAAAAAACTATGATTTTTAACCTAAAACGGTAATAATGAAAATGTGAACGCACCAAAATTCGTTGAAAATATGATACGATAAACGATACAACGTCACGATAAAAAATATTTCGTAATTTGAAACGAAATAAATTTTCGATAAATAAATATCAAGAGGAAACGTTGAACGGTTGGAAAAAAGTAGTCGAGTTATAACGAACTATCAACATAAAATTATGAGAAGGTGGATTTGCAATATTGTATTATTGCGAACGGTAAAACGGTAGATAATTTTATGCTAATAAGTATAAAACGACAAAAGAATTTATTTTCAACAAATATTCTAGAAACTGATGGAAGCCATCTTAAATCGATAATCGGTAGGTAAGGTACTCAACAAAACAAAATGGAACAAAGACTTGTTTTCCGATTAGTAATTGAAACAAAATGTTATGTTTATTCGTTTTAGCTGTACTAGTAAGTATAATAAGCGTGGAATACGGTAAATGAAGTAGCAATTACTAAATCGAATTGGTATTTGGCGGCAGACTGAAGGTAGGTATCCAAAGTTCCCGGGTTTCGGCACCAAAAAATGTGGCTAAATTGACTCGATAAATAGCACTTGTACACTGTCAATCACCACATTGGATCGAATGCTGGGAGCATTCGCCGTTAATATGCGTTACAGACGATTTAGACAATAGAAACAATGCACAAACCACTTACCACGTAGGCAGGCTTCTAGCACGATTCCTCACGAATAGTTCTTCCTTTAGACACCTGGCCGGCCAGCCACACACGATTATAAAGTTCCAAAAACACTGTTGAGCACTTGAAGTTTGATTAGGATAATTGAGTAAAAAAGATGTAATGTTTGGTGCGCGCGCGCCTTCGATTCAACGTCCAGACTCAGAATGTTTACTGGTTCTGCCACCAGCCTTCTGCTACCAGCCTATAGCGTTGATCTCTCAGACACCGGTAGGATCTGCGCATGCGCCAGCGGAAGTCCGGGCGCCCCATTGGCTAAATAGAACTGCAGCACAGCGAATTGTGATGATTGATAAGTACATCGGTAAGGCGCGCGAAATTCAAATTGAAAGGTAAACAAGATTTGCGTTGAAAACGGAACACTTTGTTTTGTACACAATAAAGATTATTATATTCGATGTAGATACAGTATGTTACAAGACACGACGCATTTGTCGTCTTGCACAGGAATTTCAGGCAGTTCAGCCTAATTATCTGATGGAAGCCTGCCTTAATAACCAGTAATAACTGGTTATAATTACTCTGCAGGATTCCTGGCTTTCGATTGGGTAGGCGTGAATTGCTTATAATGCAATTGCTTATACAATACTGCACGTTTCACACGTCTTTATTGTTATAGTAGATGCACTAATTCGATGCAATATTGAGTAGGTATCATAGACAGAAAAAATTGAAAAATATCCTCTAACTTTATGGTAGGTATAGAAATCATCAGTGTGACTATTTTATTAATTTAGTGCTAGAACATAGTGAAAGTACAGGGAAGCTGACGACTGCAGTCCTAGACCTCACATCCTAACTAATATAATAAATGCGAAAGTGAGTTTGTTTGTTTGATTGTTACCTCTTCACGCTTTATCTACTGCATACACATAGTTAGAAGTTCTGAGGAGGACATGGTGTACCTTTCATCCTGGGATAAAGCACTGTTCCCATGGGAAATTCACGCTGGCGAAACGCGAGAAAAAGCTAGTACTAGCTTATATAGTTACCCGAAATAACATACTGAATCTAAAGGATACCTCAAACATCTACATTGAAAAAAAAACTTATACACAACCAAAATTTCGTCAACCTATAACACAAAGTAAATATATAAGATACTTCATAACTTTTAGCAATGTGTAACTAAACCCAGTTGGCAAAAGACAAATCATTTTTGTCAAATCAAGTTAAGTTTTTGTATAATCAAGTTAACTTTATTAGTATCTTGTCAAACTTCGGTTTTTCCTCAAATAGTTAAAATAGTCGAATTAGTTGGGTTAAATATTTTTTTGAGTGTATATCTGGCGAGACGATAAGGAATTCTGTGGAATAAAGAATCTCACATAAATAAACACTTGAACCCTAAAAACTTAACACTCTTTTTCGACAGTTGTGCAAAAATATCAAAACGTTTTTCTCTTTGTACAAATAAAATGGAGGTCACGGCGGTTTGTGCGAAATTTATGCAAAATATTTTCACGCCTGATGAAAATGTGACCTATTTTTTATATCAATTTGTTGCCGAAAGCTCTGTATATATTTTAGCTGCATAATCTGCACCACACAAGCTGTAGTAGGATTTATAATCACTGCAACTTTTTATCTTTACGGTGTAGTGCTTTGGTTTAAAGTTGCAGTAATATTACTGCAACTTTATTTTACGGTGTTATTTCTTCTTCTCTCAGCCGAAAGACGTCCACTGTTGGACAAAGGCCTCCCCCAAGGATTTCATCCATGGAGGGTTTTGCCGTAATCGCCACGCTTGGCAGGCGGGTTGGCGATCGCAGTGTGATGGCATATTACGCGGAAAGATGCTGCTGCCCATCCTCCGGTGTTTTAAATCCCTTAGTCGCCTCTTACGACACCCACGGGAAGAGATGGGTTGGTGCTATTCTAGGGCCACACCACAGGCCAGGTGTTATTTACTTTGGTATTATTTTTGAGTTTCGTTTTTGGGGTTTTTCTGTTTCCTGACTTGCTTAAATAATGGAGACTTTAGGACCACTCATAACCGGCGAGCTTTTATGAAGAGATAAATAAATAAATATATACGGACAAATCACACAGATTGAGTTAGCCCCAAAGTAAGTTCGAGACTTGTGTTATGGGATACTAACTCAACGATACTATATTTTATAACAAATACATATATAGATAAACATCCAAGACCCGGGTCAATCTGAAAAAGATCATTTTCCATCTTAACCCGACCGGGGATCGAACCCGGGACCTCCGGTGTGGCAGTCCGGCGTGATGACCGTTGGGCCACGGAGGTCGTCAAAATAATAAGAGAGTGATGAGTGTAGAGAAAGCGAGAGAGATCTTTTTTTTTATAACATAGGGCGGCAAACGAGCAAGCGGGTCACCTGATGGTAAGCAATCACCGCTGCCCATGGACTACTGCAATACTATATCACAAGAGTGTTGCCGGCCTTTCGAGAAGATGTAGACTCGTTTTTTGAAGGTTCCAATGTCGTATCGGTTCGGGAACACCGCCGCAGGAAGTTGGTTCCACAGTTTGGTCGTACGTGGCAAGAAGTGTCTTTTTAAAACGAAAATGACAGAATCAATGAAATTGTCTTTCAGATTTAGAAGAATAATAAGGTAGCAAGTAAAAATCCTTAGTCTCTTCTATTGCCCGGGCAAAAGGCGATCTGAGTTTTTTTATCGCAACTAATATAATAAATGCTGAACTGAGTTTGATTGTTTGTTACCTCTTCACGCTTGATAGATAAAGCGTTCAGTAGACTGAACCAATCTTCTTGAAATTTTGCATACACATAGTTAGAAGTACTGAGAAGGACATAGGGTACCTTTCATCCCGGGAAAAAGCACTGTTCCCGTGGGAAATACACGCGGGCGAAGCCGCGGGCAAAAGCTACAGTTAAAGTACAAAATAAAGCAGTTGTCACAGCCATTCCTTGCGAATAACAAAAGAATGTAAAACTCCAACTAAATCTAGGTTAAGTAAGTACTTTAGATAAGGCTTGACTAATACTAACAGCCGTTCATAGTCGTGACGGAAAATGTTTGCGCACGCAAGCTTTTGTTTCAATTTAATATATTTGTAATGTATTTGTATTTGCTTTTTATTTTAAAAAGGCTGGTCGAGGTATCCCGTATCGCTGGGCTGGCAGCTTCTTTGGCCAAAGCCTAAGCATTGCCATACAACTTGGCAGTGCAGCCAGCCTTTTGGTCACGATGTCGCGGGGCTACGCTCTTGAGAGGCTTTACCACTTGTAATTATTATTTTTTATATTCCTTAGTTTTAATTTTAGTAGGTATTGTAATTTAGCTTGTATTTTAGTTTTTATTATTTATTATAATAATAATTTAAATATTTAAAAATGTATCTAGGCTCTAAATCAAATGCATCAATAACTCCTTTGTAACGTATTAAACTTTCTACGAGAAATAAAGAGTGATATAAAGAGATTTTGTATTTGAAAGAATCAATTGATCTAGTCAGTTTCAAAAAAGATTAAGAAACATCCACATCTAACAAACAACCTTCGCTGTTTTGTCGTGAGTATAATTGTACTACGTATTGTACTAGGTACAATTGGTACCACTTTTTTGGTGCTTTATCCTAACTATCCTAATCCTAACTAATATTATAAATGCGAAAGTGAGTTTGTTTGTTACCGCTTCACGCTTTATTAACTGAACCAATCTTCCTGAAATTTCGTATACACATAGTTAGAAGTACTGAGAAGGTCATAGGGTACCTTTCATCCCGGGAAGAAGCACTGTTCCCGAAGGAAATTTGCAATTCGAAGCTGTGGGCAAAAGCTAGTTTAAATTAAAATTAAGTGACGTCATTATTCTACTATATTCACGACAATAACAATTACACTAAATAGTTGTTTTGGGGCGGACAAACTCGTTTTTGTTCAGTTACATATTGTTAACGCGTTATCATAGGAAAATAGTTATGGAGCTGACATGAAGCTCCGCCCTTTATAGATCTTTGTGTTTCCATTATACTCAGGTTTGTTTGAATTGGCGTTTGCATCGTTAACTCTTTTCTTGTACCTAATGTTCAAGACTTTTGCACAAGGGGTTTCTACTTGAGTGCGAAAGCTGGAACCTGTTTTAAAGATTTCTTGAGTGCTGTAACCTGTTTTGAAGATCTCTGCACCTTGTTAAATCGACATTAGGTCGTCGCAACTCTAAAGAAAAAACTAATCTATGAAACGGAGTAGCGTTTTGATGACCGACTAATTCTATCTCATTCATTCCTGCAGTTCCTCGCATAAGTGCATCTCTATCGGTACCTCCGTTTTGACTTTCGTATCGGACACTTTTTTGTATGGCAGTCCCGTCTCTTAAACGGAGTGATTAGGTACATTCTCTTTAATCGACGTCTTGTTTCTGCAATGTTTTGTTTCATCGAAAAACTGTACAGCAAAAATAATGAACTTGATACTCGGTAACTTTTCCTATACAGTTCTATTGCTGGGTCAAGGTTTTTTCCTAATCTTTTGACTTATCCTTTTCTGATGATAGCATCATGAGGACCAACAAGTTTTTTTGTAAAACAAATCATAAATCCGGGGCTTGCTTTTCTGGAACCTTTAAAAGTATCACCCCGCCAATGTTTTCTTGCTTTTTATCAAAATCACTCAGTGGTTTTTGTAGCTATTAATAAATAAGACACATACTGATGACACGTATTACACATAATTTTCCTATTATTACATTTTGGTGTAAAAAAGGATACTCTTGGCCAATCTACACAATCTGACTACATTCTAGTCCCAAGCATTTGTTCTCAGTGACAAGCCAAATGTAATTTCGCTTGTGACCACCTTTTTGTTCGTGGTATCTCGGAAACTTACTGATAGTATAACTACGCCCACACGCAATCTTTTATTGTATGTTTAATTATTTTCTTATTGTTAAGCCAGAGTGTCTTTTTGACTTGTTGTGATTGTTATTTTGGGTGATTTTTCTTGGAATATGCGAAAAACAAACTTTTATTATAGATTAAAGGCCATTGCTGTCTTACCTTCCAAACCTACGCTTTTTCTCAAATTCTTCTTCTTTTTTCTAACAAACTATTTACATTAAAAATAACACTGCAGCCACTTTTCTTTTCTAGTTACCTATATGTGCCATGATTTTACGATCTAGCAGCTATTGTGTGATACGGCTGCTACTAGATGAACAATCAATGAGTATCGTTAGCAAATAGTAGTCTATGAAACCACATAAGTAGTATTGGTATAAACTTATGATGCGTTAGTAGAATTTGAACTTAGGACCTTATGACCACAGGACGTTATTGGCTAGTTTTGACCGGGAGGCGCTCGATGAAGGTCGCTTCTAAACTAGCGTTGCAGGACTATCGATAGGCCTATCGATAGTATCGATAGCCAATAGTTTGCAATACTATTGATAGTATTAAAAACCAATACTATCGATAGTATCGATAGTTTTGGTTATCATTAATAGTATTGCAAACAATTGGCTATCGATAGTATTGATAGTTTCAATACTATCGATAGGCCATCAATAGTGTGACTATTTTTCAAGGTCACAATACTATTGACATTACTATCGAAAGTCAACACTATTGCTGCAACACTATTCTAAACGGTAATCTTGGAAATCCGCGGGGGAGCCCTTTGTCCAGCTGTGGACTTACTGTGGCTGAAATGACGACGTTTTAACCACTCGACTACCACCATTTCAGTTTTGAAACAAGTTATAGTATAAAAAGTAAAAATGTAGTAAGTTGTCGTACGTATTCTATACCATTTAAGTTTTTCTTTTATAGTAATAGTATAAAAAAGTAAAAAACTAGTAATATAAGTAAAAAAGTAGTAGATAGTATAGTAGTGTATTTGACCTGTAATGTCATACGTATTCTGTATCGGCAAAAGAACAAATGGACTCGAGACAAAGAGACTTGTCCAATATAAAGAACAATAAGACCGCATTTGAAAGGATATTAATTGTTCTCTGGATTCGATTGCTCTAAGTGTATAGACTTTCACGGTGATCATCATACAAATATGTGTAAACAACTTTTTTAATATAGAAACTACATCATTTATTCACCAAATACTAGGCAAACAAAAGAAAACATACAAAGAATAAAAAAACTAAACTAAAAAAACTTTTTTTATTAAAGATGGGTTTGCCTTTGACCACAATCTTGCCCGAGGACAGAGATGAGGTCTACAGTGTAGCGAGCTTACCCAGAAGCAGCCTATTCACTCCTAACTTAACTCTGAACTTAATTAAAAAGGAAGTCCGATCTCATATCTGACTCAAAGGTTCCCATAACTCCAGCAGCATTGCCTCGCAGGATAGCCTGAGAAATCTTTTGGATCATGAACTGGCACGACCGGCGTTAATTGTTTAATAACAGTTATTATTAGTTTGACCATGCTGGTCTGGGAGCGAAGAAAAAACATAGAATGTGCCAGCTGCTTCTCTTCCTGCGCAGATTATAAAAGTCAATCGAGGGAAAGGGCTTTAAACTGGGGATTCCTCCACTCATAGTACGATGGGCTAGCAACCTGTCACTATATCTAAATCGCCATTCCATCAGAAAGCCCACTACTCAGCTAAGCGTGGCCTTCGAGTCTCCCGACTCTTGGCTCTGTCTACCCCGTAAGAGATAAAGGCGTGATTCTATGTTTGTATAGTTTAACTTAAAACATTTTTACTTACAACTTGTGTCAAAAAACGTGCGAGCCTTAGCTGTATCCGAGGTGAGTGTCAAAAGCAGCAAGGCAACGCAGCGATACGCGATGCATGCATCAAATTGCGCGATGCATAAAATCAAATTGATTTCCTGTTACGGACTTCCGTCCCTTTGCACTAAAGTGGCACTAGATCACTCCCACGGACTGAATAGTAGCAAAGAAAGAAACTAGAAAAAGAAAATAGAAGGAAAGATGGCCAGAAAAAATATTTCAGGCAGGCTTGACTTTCGTAATTTGATTTGCGATTAACGAATTCTTTCTAGATCTTACTATTTTCTCTCATGATACAGAAATATATAATAGAAACTAATTAATCAAAGCAACAGTGTAGCGACAGAACAAAAGAGAATAGTACAAAGAGGTATCTGTAACAGTCGGGACAATGTAGGAAAACATTAATTGTCGATGGAAATAGATACAAAATGCGACAGAATTACATCTGATCCCATTAATGAATGTTTGGACACAGTGTTCTTATGTTTATTCAACAATTTCTTATTTATATTTCACAAAGAGTCATTGTTGGACTGAAATTATTTTCTAAAAACTGATGTTTGTACCATGAAATAGTTAAATTTCTTATAAGTAATAAATCTTTTCCCAAGCCATGAAATCTATTTAGCTAAATTAAAAAATAAACATGAGAGTATATATTTAGGAAGATATAGATTTTTCTCTTGGAGCATCAATTCGCATAGTTCCGATATCAATATTTTTATACAAAAACAATCAACTTTTTTTAAATTTGTATGAAAAATTGGGGGAATTAGTTCCTTATTTACCTCATTTTAACAAAACTTCTATTTTTTCTATCGAATTACGAAATATTCTTCTACTTATCGTGTCGACTCGAGCGAAACTATGTTGACTAAACTTCTATCATCTGTGTATCAAAGTATCTGTTCAATCAGAGACAATGGTCATCGGACACCGTCAACGAATAACTTTCTTTCATAGCTCTCAAATAAAAGATCTATTTCTAATTGTTTCCTCACAATACCAGCTAAAACAAAAGTTCAAGCCCTAAAAATACGCTGTTCAAACACGGCTTCGGGAGAATTCAATGGAAATGCTGATTTACTTTTGAATAATAGATTTCTCTTGGAGCTGCGTGACCGACAGCGTTTTAAGATTTAAATATTTTTGAAGTGTTTTTTTTATTAGAACTTCTTTCGTTTCGGGTGGGCTTTTTAAAATTGGACGTTTAGATATTGAACCTTTTTAGAAGTATATAGTTTAGAGATATCGCACGAAAATCACTGGTATCAGTAAAAGGATAGCGCGTCTAAATTGGCAATGGACTGGACATAATAATCTGTCGCAGAGATGACGATAGATGGATTCTGTTTTGATGACCCCGTACAGGAAGACGAAGTGTGGGCAAACCAGCCGCCAGATGGTCGGACGATATTAAAAAGACGTAGGGCCGACCTGGACCAGGATCGCCGCATCTAGATCGGAGTGGAAAACCCTTCAAGAGGCATACGTTCAGTAGTGGACGCAAATATGCTTAAAGGAAAAAGAAGTTTAGAGAAATGTTTGCGTCACATCTCCTCCTCCTCGCGTCGTATTCCTCATTACTGAGGGTCGTGACCCCCCGTAGAATCACCTTCTCTCTGACTACTTCCCTCCACCTGTTTCGATTTTTCGCTTCGTGGAGGGCCGTGTGAAATTTGGTGTCGAGGGATGATCGGATTTGGTCCGACCATCGCGTAGGACTGCGGCCTCTTGGTCGTTTGCCGTTTGCGTCACAGCAATATGAAAAATATATACAATGAAGGCCGATTTTTTCAAGAGCTCTTTCAAAAGCTTTATCAAACGTCTGAACATCGACTCATAAGACAATAAATTTTAAAATGTGATTTTTTTTTAATTGCAATCAAAAGATGTTCATAGAATACACAAAGACTTAAGTTGAAATCTTAATTTTACTTAAGGGATTTAACTTTGTTTTAATTAATTCCCTCTTAGCTAATTGAGTTTGCACATCAAGTCGGTCCGTTCCAAGTTGAGGTTTATCATTTCTGCACCCTTTTAAACTGTTATCTACGAAGCGGTATTGGCCGAGTGGTAGGGCGCCCGCCTATGGCTGCAAAGGTCCCAAGTTCGAATCCTGCCCGTGCTACATGAGTTTGTATACCAATCTGACTCATGTATTTATGTTAGTTTTCATTGACCATCACTTGCTTCCGGTAAAGAAAAACATCATGAGGAAACCTGCACTCTTGTTGATGATTATCTGCTTGTGTGTTAAATGGAGAAGGCAATGGAAAACCACTCCATTAAAATTGCCAAGAGAGTCGTTGTGTGTATTTCATTACGACCCTCAGTCATAAGAAATACGTCTAAAGAGAGAGAGAGATACTGTAATCTGGAGCACAGGGCGGGCGCTTCATAGAAACGGCGCGTCTAATATGCCTACTACTACTACAAATGAAACTGTATATCCGTGAACACGTCAGTAACACGTCAACGTGTGCGTTTTCATAGTCGAACGTCCCACAGTTACACAAGAACGGGGGAGAAGTGCGGAAGGAGCGGGGGGGTGCCATATTGCGGGAGGGGCAGGGAGTTTCCTTTCTGTACGTAGTACTAATATTAATTCTGTGTCTAGAGTCTAAAACGGCCATTTTGAATAATCAAAAAATGATCCATTACTCATTCCCTAAATATTTAAAAATGAACCATAAGAAACCACTCTTCTTCTTATTACTGTGTTACTACTAACACTGGTGTCAATTTTCATTCAAGTCGCCTTAAGGCATCTGAAATGACTTTTACGACTACCGCCAGATGGCGGCACTAGATAGTGTGCTATGTAGACCAAGACTGCTTCATGAGTCTCTTTCGGCATTTCTTCTCAGCAGTGGTCGTTCCGGAATGCTAATAGTTTGTAGCTTTGAGACATAATATACTATGATTATATAATTAGTTATTGACCTGAAAAAGAGCCTTCTTTGAAGGCCAAGTTTCAATAAAAAAATTGATTGATTTTGATTTCATTTTGTAGCCGTATGACACACTAGTAAACTAACCAATCAGCCAATGAGCAGGTTTCCAACCACTTATAAACCACTTAAAACGATATTACAATCTAGCCAGTGTGCTGTTAAAATATTCTGTTAATGAGAGTTGGTTTATGGAACAATCTTAAGCCTTGTTTGATTTAAACGAGACGGGACGAAGCTTTGTTAATTTTGGTGAAAAATGGTGCGAGGAAATGGGGGATTCTAAATAGGCATTTATATCTTTAATGAAAATGTTGATAAGATCTTCTTGGGTTTAGCCGGCGTCCTAAGTGAGCGACAGAATGCTGCGCGGCGCTATTGAACCTTCTTGTATTCAGTACAAACACCTGGCAGTTATTATTCAAAATAATCTTCTTGGGTTTAGCCGGTGTCCTAAGTGAGCGATAGAATGCTGCGCAGTGCTGTTAAACCTTCTTGTATTCAGTACAAAGTTATTATTCGTAATAATAACTGAAATATTCCTGTAGGTTTTCTTCTATCTGTAACAATGATAGCGTACACACTGTACTCTGAATTTTATTGTCTTCTATACATATAATAAAACAGTAAAAATATTTTGTCTGTACATTTAGTATTTTTGACTAAAATGGATAGAGTAACTTAAAAAGAACAATAGAAAGCAAAAAAATTTTTTTGGAATTTCTTGTCTGTCTGTCTGTATGTATGTACGCGTTTCACGCAAAAACTACTGGACGGATTATAATGAAACTTTTTTTGTTGTATAGCTATTAAGCCTGGGCAACATTTAGGCTATAAGTTATTTTGAAAACTGGAACACCTGATGAAGAACCTTAACAGAACAGCTAAACTATAAGAAATATGGAAATGGTGCCTAAACAAAGTCGTTCAACCTGATGAGCATTTACTGATGACGTATTAAAATTGAAGATCTGGAACATCTGTTGAAAAGCTCCAAGAGAGATTTTTCATCTAAGCGAAACTCACGCGGGTGAAGTCGCGGGCGACAGCTAGTTTTAAGAATAATTTCAGTATGTAACTATGAATTTGAATGGACTGAATTAATAAGTTGTATTATTTAAAGAATTTATGTAAGAGCGAAATTTCCTAGCAAAGGCATACTCTTTTTGATGAAATAAAGACTATTTTCTTTATAGTATTTTTCAATAAAACTAGGAAACATCTTTGAGGATAGCTCAATCTGCATAACTTGTTCCTATATAATTATTTCAGCCTCTAACCTTGAAAACATAACACATCTTTTACGTCAGGCGTGTCACGCTGGTCCCTAGTGCCATCCGCCATTTAATCCAGTCGGATTTTTACCAACATTCTGTAATATCGACCGGAACCCTTGTCACTCATTATCTCGGAAACATTTGTACCGAGTAATAAAAGTCAAATATAATTACAATGATTAATTTCAAACATTGTTTGAACTCGCTTATTAAATTTTGATATTGATTTTCCGTTTAATTTTCTCGGAAGACGAAATTTGTTTTTATTAAATTCTATTTTTAGATCTTTAGGACCTTTATTTAATATTCATATCTGATTTTTTTATTACCAGATTAAATAATTGATTTAAATAGGCATTAATTGGCAAATAAAAGTTACATAATAATTTACATACATATTATCACGCCTTTTTCCTGTGGGGGTAGGCAGAGACTATATAGCGATTCCACTTGAAACGATCCTTACAGATCTCTCTCGCTTCCTCTACACTCATCACTCTCTTCATAAATGCTCTCCAGTTATGGGTGCTCCTAATATCTCCCTAGAAATTAAAAGTTGATTACTCTAAAAATGATAATTTGTAATAAATAAAACGACAATATGAATTATTATTGTTATATAAAACATAACTTTTCGCAAATAAAGAAAACTTAATAAAACAATATTTTTTTGCTAACCAGTAGTGTCACAATTAAAAGCGTAGACAGTCTACGAAAACTGCTACGACGTAGCCACGAGCTACAAACTTCGTAGCACGTACAAAGAGAAACGAAACTACTTTCGAATTCAAAACTAAAATTCAAATAAAACTTGTTTCATAGTTTAGAGCAGTAAATATAATATAAAAATAAAGATGGAAATATAATAATGTCCTTAAAAACATAGTTCGTTTGATTCTTCGTTCTTCGATAGTAGCATATTCGCTCGTAGCTGCTTCTACGGTGTAGACCCTCTACGGTGTAGACTCTCTACGGCGTAGACCCTCTACGGCGTAGATGCTCTACGACAAGTCTACAAAAAAGTAACATTGAACTCGAACTACTGTAGCGGTCATATCAATTAAGCCTGCATCACACGTTTTTAGCCAAAACAGGCGTTACTGAATTGACCCTGGTGCCAAAACTAGATCATTATTGATAATAAAAATAGTACTATAGGCTTCTCAAATAACTGCTACTACTTATACGAGACAAATAAAAATATTTTGCCTTTTATTTTTGCGTAAATACCTTCCAGAAAACACGAAAAATACGAAAAACAAGGTTCACGGCTTTAACGAAATCATTATGTAAAACACAAATTATAATTTCTACATAATGTTAAATCGCGAGTTTATTAAACTAGCTACAAGTTGCTGGTTTTAGATTTTTGAAAAATAACTCGAAAAAAATATTATATATCGTAACAATTCACTAAGAAATTCCCCATACATTTTTTGTATGGCAATGCCATCGCTCAATATATACGAGTTCCAAGCCCACGAAAAATCAGTCTGCCGGTAAGAGTCAAGGGAATCCACGTCGCTCTGCTGCTCGGGAGTCATTTAATTTTCGCGTGTTCATGTATTCACAGACAGCAGAGAGTAATGTAGATCAGAGTTACATATTTATTACTTTTAATCTTTTTAAAATTTATATAGGTACCATTTTCATACTCATGAATGATGGCCGACAATTTTTGATGAAATAGAAATCGTAATAAATCGCAATCATAGAAATCGTAATAAATCGAAATCATAAAAATCAAAATAAATCTAAATCAAGATCCAAGATGGCGGACTACTTTTTTTTTAATTTTGCGATATGTATATCGTTTCATAAGTTTTTCAGTGCGCTGATTACGAAAATAACATTTATTTTGAGATCCAAGATGGCGGACAACTTTTTTTCAATTTTACAATATGGGTATGTTTTTATAGGTTTTTCGGTGCGCTAATGACAAAAATAACATTTATTTTGAGATCCAAGATGGCGGGCAGTTTTTTTTTTCAAGTTTACAATATGGGTATGGTTAAATAGGTTTTTGGGGACGCTGATGACGAAAATAACATTTATTTTGAGATCCAAGATGGAGGACAGTTTTTTATTTTATTTTACAATATGGGTATCGTTTTCTAGGTTTTTGGGGACGCTGATGACGAAAATAACATTTATTTTGAGATCCAAGATGGAGGACAGTTTTTTATTTTATTTTACAATATGGGTATCGTTTTCTAGGTTTTTGGGGACGCTGATGACGAAAATAACATTTATTTTGAGATCCAAGATGGCTGACAGTTTTTTTATTATTTTACAATATGGGTACCGTTTAATAGGTTTTCGGGGACGCTGATCTTAAAATAAATGTTATTTTGGTCATCAGCGTCCCCAAAAACCCATAAAACGATACCCATATTGTAAAATAAAATAAAAAGCTGTCCTCCATCTTGGATCTCAAAATAAATGTTATTTTCGTCATCAGCGTCCCCAAAAACCTATATAACCATACCCATATTGTAAAATTAAAAAAAAAGTTGTCCGCCATCTTGGATCTCAAAATAAATGTTATTTTCGTCATCAGCGTCCCCAAAAACCTACAACATGTTAACCATATTGCAAAATTGAAAAAAAAAATTGTCCGCCATCTTGGATCTCAAAATAAATGTTATTTTTGTCATCAGCGCACCGAAATACCTATATAACCATACCCATATTGTAAACTTGAAAAAAAAGTTGTCAACCATCTTGGATCTCAAAATAAATGTTATTTTTGTCATCAGCGCACCGAAAAACCTATAAGTCAAAGTCAAAGTCAAATTTTTTTATTGAAACTTGGCCTTCAAAGAAGGCTCTTTTTCACGTCGATAACTAATTATTTAATCATAATATTTTATGTCTCAAAGCTACAAACTACTAGCATTTCGGAACGACCACTGCTGAGGTATATAACCATACCCATATTGTAAACGTGAAAAAAAATTTGTCCGCCATCTTGGATTCCAAAATAAATGTTATTTTCGTAATCAGCGCACTAAAACACTTATAAAACGATACCCATATTGTAAAATTGAAAAAAAAGTTGTCCGCCATCTTGGATCTCAAAATAAATGTTATTTTCGTAATCAGCGCACTGAAACACTTATAAAACGATACCCATATTGCAAAATTAAAAAAAAGTTGTCCGCCATCTTGGATCCAAAAATACTATTTTTGTAAACCTCATCCCGAAAAATTGGCCTTCATGGGGTGCCAGGCAGATGTTTAACATCTTAGCATCCTGGCACGACGGTCATGCTATTTTCTGTCGCGGCATTCGTGTCCATTTTACTGCCAAGTCGCGCCAAGTATGTTTTACATAAGAAAATAGTCGTAATTTTATTTTTAGTATTCATTACCGTAAAGCAAGAAAAAAAATCCTT
Source organism: Ephestia elutella (assembly GCA_018467065.1). Taxonomy (NCBI): domain Eukaryota; kingdom Metazoa; phylum Arthropoda; class Insecta; order Lepidoptera; family Pyralidae; genus Ephestia; species Ephestia elutella. Next base: position 16,594,677 of record CM031571.1, on the reverse strand, counting down.
TGCCGGATCCCTGTCACTTATTACTTCGGGTTGGCGGCAATCTCACGTCGATGTGTGCGTGTGACTTGCACACAGCCAGCTGAGGTCTATCAAATACCTAAACTCGGTCGAGCGCGCGGACGTGATACACTCTTAAGTACAAAGCCATTAACTGTAATATTCGAAGTTAATTATCTAATGTTGTATCTTTTGTGTCAATAAAAACAAAGGCTTTTGTTGTTTTTATATCCAATAGAAGTATTTTCAATACTTTTTTGATATTTTACGGAATAAAAAATACATATCATCAATCATCAATACATATAATAAAACTTGTTGCTGGTCTGTGTCTGTACATAAGAGATATTTAAGAAAAAAAACTATGAGGAGTCTTAGGGCCAATAAAAGCTTAAACATATTTTTGTTATTTTTGTCTTTATGTCTGTATGTTTGTACCCGCGTCACGCAAAAACTACTAGATCAAATTTGATGCGGATTTCACAGTTTTATTATAGAAGGTCTAACTTAAAATCTAGCGTAGGTATCATCTTGATATGTCGCTTAGAACTTGATATACGCGCAGACGAAGTCGCGGGCACAGGCTAGTAAATTTATAAATCCAATGGACACAGAAATGAGCAGAATACACCCAGAACCGCAGAAAAATAATTGCCCGCGCTGGGGATTGAACCCTGGACCTCTAGATGGCGGACGGGCGTGATGACTATTACGTTACGAAGATCGACAAATAAATACATTTTATTATTATTTTAGTAAAAAAAAAAAAACAAAACAAACCTCTGAACTAAAAAAATAAAATAAAACTAAAACGTAAAATATTTACAAAAATGCCAAACCAGACATTGCTCTGAGGTAAAGCGCTCAGAAGGCTGGCAGCATTGACTCGTTGGCCCTCTGTTCATCAGAAAAGTCAATGTTTTTTATTAATCAACAATTTTCAAAATTATTTTTATTTATTTATTTATTTAAACTTTATTGTACACACATACAAAAGTACAGTACAAAAGGTGGACTTAATGCTAAAAGCATTGTCTGACAGTCAAACCTTAGGGTTGAGCAGAGAGTTCATGTGGGTGGAAATAAATTTTAATATACAAATTAATTATTGGTAAATTGAACAGATACATATAAAGATGCTACGTAAATAAAATAAATTAATAAACATATAATACATATGTATTATATGTTTATTATATTATATTTATAGGTACGGATATTCTTGTATTTATTTGTATTATATATATAATACAAATAAATACAAGAATATCCGTACCTATAAATATAAATACTTATATAAATTACAAATAAAGATGAAGCAATCAAACAAGGGTCAGTTTTGCCGATGATTCAGCATATGTTTGTAGACAGTCACTTTAAAAGAATCTCTACTAGGAGCCCTTCTGATGGAGTCGGGTAGCGCATTCCAGAGTCGCACAGCTTTAACGGTAAAGAAGATAGTTCTATAAGGTGGGTAGCTAGGATGAGAGAGTTGGAATAACGCAGGTGCCTATCATGAGTGGAACTTAAAAGTTTGAAACTGGATTTTAGGTACTCAGGGGAGTATATAAATTATTATTTTATATAAATCGACTTGCATTATATAATACCATAAACATAATTTCTCAATTATTGTATAAATATCGCTTTCGTTATAAATATAATTATTCAATTAGTCACTTTTAATGGCATCAAATTGGAGCATAAAACGTATAATTAACAAAATGATAACAATGGCAGAAGCCGAATGAATTCGAAACATTCGAACCGTGACGGATTTAAATTGAGCTACTCCAGTGACCCGATACCACTGGTGTCATTTGATAATCGTCCTTCTGTGGGTATATTACTCGACTGCTTAAAAATAGGAGTATCCGTCTGGCAGTAAGGCATTTTTGGTCCCTAGCCAAGTGCATTGAAGCTAACTTCTGTCGCTCCTCACTTCCTCCTCTGCAGAAACCAGATGGAACATTGGCACATACGGCTTTAGAGAAAGCTAGTTTATTTTTTTGGATTTTTGAGCATCTCAGATGCAATATTAGTACTAAAATAATGTAGTATTAGTAGTAGTAGTTTCTATATGAGAGTTCTTTAAAGCTAGTTTACTTGTTTCTTTAACTTGCCTCACTACTACTTACTTACATGCCTTTCTACCTATACAGGGTGTAAAATGACCTCCGCCATAACCGAAACCCACGTAATCTCCTCATTGATATAAAGATTTTTCCCCAAGAAACCATGCCTGGGAAATCAGTAGTTTCCGAGATAATGAGGTTCAAAGTTGAATTGAAAATTTCAATCAACATTTTTTTGCAGATTTGTAAAATTTATCATGTAACCGTCATTTCATACTAAAAAACCTTATTAAAATTTTAAAGAATTCCCCGTTAAAACTAACGCTAAAGTTTTAAACAAGCAATGAATAGGGCCTATCGACAGTTGATTACTCGCGCGGGCTGCCTTTGCCGCCCGTCCTCACCGCCTCGCGCAGTCATTGACACCATGCAGCGGCCGCGGTTCGCTATACACTGATTTTGATTATTTATTAATTTTTTTGATATCTAATTTATTGATTATTTTTCCCAATCAAATTTTTACTCTGAAGTGACTTTAATTAGGGTACCCTATGCATACGTAACGGCCATGTCGTACGTAATTATACACCCTGTATACTACAGGGCGGGCGCGTAACGGGGTATCAATTATACCTACTACTACTACAAATGAAACTGTATATCCGTGAACACGTCAGTAACAGTCAATGTGTGCGTTTTCATAGTCATCGCGTCTCAATACACACAAGAACGGGGGAGAAGTGCAGGGGGTGCGGGGGTGCCATATTGCGGGAGGAGCAGGGAGTTTCCTTTCTGAACGTAAGTGCTTATATTAATTATGTGCCGATACAACTGGTGTCATTTGATAATCGTCCTTCTGTGGGTTTAACTCTACTGCTTAATAAATTAATAGTAAAAAAACTTTAATAAAAAGCTTTTATTGTTAGGTACTCTTAACAAACCTTTTCATTTGAAACCCATATTGTAGAAATGCATTACAAATAACTATTCCGCCAACTTGGATGGTCCACTATATTGAATTTAAAATGACGTCACATATAATATCATGCGTTGTCATCCAAACTAAACGTGTGTACAAAATTTCAGCTCAATCGGTTGAAGATATCTACTTCAAAATTGAGTTTTAAGATTACACCCGAATGAACATATTTACATACATTGCAAGTTAAATAAAGGCTTTTAAAAATAGGAAAGTAATGTGCTGCAGCAACCAAGTTTAGGTGCCCATCGAAGAAATTTGGATCATTAAGATAATAGAAGAACCATTCTCTCTTTAGTAAAATAGGGAATGCTTGTACAGTTAAATTTCTCAACAGTTTACAGTACCACTAGATAAATTACTAAGAGTGTTTCTTTATTTTTAACATATTTACTAAAGTTAAACGCTAATGTTATTACGATCTAGCTTATGCAGAATAATGAGTAATTTTATATTGACCTAATTTCGTAGTTTAAGAATGTGTCCATCGGCACTTTTCTTACTGTCTCTCTTTAACAGTGTTAACAATCATACATGCTTCATGCTGAAGAAAGAAAGAAAATTTGTTTATTTGATATTTCACAAACAAAGAGAACAATAACATAAATCTCATACAAAACAGATACATAATATTTGTGTAATATCAAAAAGCCCCCCCCCCCCCACCCCTCTCAGCATATTGTTGCAGTAGAAACCACAACGCTGGTCTTCCGAGGGCACCATTAAAACAAAATAAACGTCACACTTAAAAAACTATCAATCAGAGGCGACGCTTCACCATCTCCACCATTTATACAGAAATAACACACAATTTATAATATGTATATAGATATTTTTATTTTGCTGGTCTGGGAGCGAAGAAAAAACATAAAATGTGCCAGCTGCTTCTCGTCCCGCGCAGATTGTAAAAGTCAATCGAGGAAAAGGGCTTTAAACTGGGGATTCCTCCACTCATAGACGATGGGCTAGCAACCTGTCACTATATCTGAATCTCCATTCCATCAGAGAACCCACTATTCAGATAAGCGTGGCCTTCGATTCTCACGACTCTTGGCTCTGTCTACCCCGTAACCGAAAAAGACGTGATTCCATGTATGTATGTAATATATTCCATGTATGATACATTACAACTCTCATTACGCAAATACTGATACCGCCTTTCAATTGCACGTGGCCAACGCTTTATCAACCCAAAAGAACAATAATCTAACCGTTCTCTCCCCGATTTTTCTCAAACTCTAAGCCTGGTATTATCAACAGTTTTGCGCGCGCTTCAACCCATCCCAGTTTGCTTTCGACCGTCGAACGCGACGCACGTATGTCCGGGCCAAACCATACAACGTAAAGGTGCCTACCGACGATTCGTTTGCAAAATTGAATTCTAATTTTTCTTAAAACTTTTCGTCAGTGGCCAGTGTTTTTTTATTTTTAATGAAGACTTATGAATTGCGTGTGGTACAGATGTGGGGTTGTGACTGATGCTTTTCATCATCAGTGATGATAAAATGATCATAAGATACTTCAGGCGACTTTGAACGTGCAGCGGCCAGGTAAATTAGATTTAAGATTTTTAATGACGATTTCAATCTTTTTAGAGTATAAATCTTCTCTTTTAACAATTGATTCGCTTGAAACATTTTTTTTTGAAACAATCAATCTTTTTTTTAAAAGCAATTAAATGTGTTAAACTAATGAGATATTTCAAACTGTACGTTAATTTTCCATTACCACTTATTTAACATAATACTTCGTCGATGGAAATTGTCCAATGTTTTGTATAATTGTACTTAATTGAAAACAATTAGGCTGAAAAATAAATAATACCTATTTCGATTCAAATATTTTGGAATTCAAAGCACAGAATACGGATACAGTATGCGAAGTATTTTATATGTACGGATATCATAATTTCAGGAAAAGGTAAAATTAAATTAATTTACTTATGCAATTGTCACACTACTGGTGTGTAATTTGGTGTGTTCGATGTTTTACAGCGATAATTAACAATATAGGTACCTACTTACTTACATTTTTATTTTATTTTACATTTTACAATAACGAGGTTTTTAAATCAATCGGTTTGGTAGTTTTGTTTTTTTTTTGTATTCTACTGAAACAGTATATTATTTCAGATAATAGACAGCACATTACCTTCAAAAACCGTATTTATGCTAGAACAAATAAACAGTTACATATAAAATAATATTGTTAAAAATTACACTATATACTTAGGTATAAGACGAAAATTCAAAGACAATATCTGAAAGTCAACGTCCTAAAATTGATCGTTTTTTTGCACAAAAAGTGTCCATTAACCGTAATTCCCAGAAGGATTTTTAATAACAAGAGCAATTCTTTATAAAACGTTTAAACCTTCCCTTTACAGCGTCCGTTTACCGAATAATTATTAAAGATGAAAAATTAAAAGACTAAAAAATGGCGTTCGTTAATCTCCTATCAAGAGACTATAAATTAAAATAATTGAAGATCAGAGAGCGTAAATTTATATAATACTAGCTTTTTCCCGCGGCTTCGCCCGCGTGAATTTTCCACGGGAACAGTGCTTTTTCCCGAGATGAAAGGTACCCTATGTCCTTCCCCGTCCTTCTAAGTATATGTATGCGAAATTTCAGGAAGATTGATTCAGTACATATAGCGTGAAGAGGTAACAAACAAACAAACTCACTTTCGCATTTATAATATTAGTTAGGTAGGATTATAAATTTATATTATACCTTAAAAAGAAGATAAATGGTCTAAATGTTTGATAACGTTTAATCTTGTAGTGTATTAAGTTGAGATTTATTGATGATAGCCTTAACACTAAGAAGTATCAAGAAATATAAATAATTATATAGAATCACACTAATAATATAAAGAAGTCCTTGTGAGTAAATCAAGCCCATACATTTATGGTTTTCGAACTGCGTTTTCGTTCTTAACTTATAACTTTGTCTAAGCCCCCAGGTAGGTAGATAATTCGTATAATAAAATTTATTCACACCCACATAAACTCTCTGCTCAACCCTAAGGTTTGACTGTCAGACAATGCTTTTAGCATTAAGTCCACCTTTTGTATTACACCTTTTACACCTAAGTACCTTTTACCTAGGTGTAAGTGAGTACACGTTACCTTTTGTGTTTTCCCACGGAAACAGTGCTTTTTCCCAGGTTGAAAGGTACCCTTTGTCCTTCTCAGTACTTCTAACTATGTGTATGCGAAATTTCAGGAAGATTGGTTCAGTAGATAAAGCGTGAAGAGGTAACAAACAAACATACAAATAAATAAACAAACAAACTCACTTTCGCATTTATAATATTAGTTAGGATTAGTTAGGAAGTTAGGATATTCAAGTACACGAAACAACACTATGTCAGTCATATACATCTCAGGGGATTTCAATACTGAAGTAGCGTGTTCGTTCGTAGACAGGGCTATGATAGGCGTGATGGATAGCTCTGAAGTTATCATCTGTCGCCGATAGATATTGGTTTTGATCGTATTGGCGACGACTCCCATTTGGCAAACGTTTTATTTGGTAACCCTCATTAAATACCTAAACAAAAGTGGCGTTTCGAAAACTTTTTAATATTTCTTTTAAGTTTGTGAAACGCCACGGATTGTATGGAATTTTATATTGTATTCTTATCTACTCTGAATAAAACTCGTAGACTTATGTTTACAAACCCCTTTTATAATACATGGATCATATTTCTACACTTTATACATGGAAACACAATCGATCACATAAACATTATGTAAAGCTACGCGCACTAAACAACCATCACAACCCATCGCTGGTGCAGTCTTCCACAGACTACTGCAGACTAAAGAGCTTCATACTGCATCTTGACAGCTCGTTCTTTTTGTCAAATCTTCAGGCAGCTAACAGTATATTATAATCAACATGAAGGTTTCCTCGCGATGTTTCCTTCACCGGAAGCAAAGTGTGTGAGCTATTTAACCTACAACTATTTTGATGAATCAACTTATTCAACAATATGTTTTTTTCTTCATTTAGTTATTTTACTATATCCCCTAAATTTCCCTAAATAGTTTATAGGTATTAATTGCTGGGCCCAGGGGTTTCGCTCCCATTATAATTTCGGGATAAAAATTACCCTTTATGCCATTCTTGGTATTTTTCTACCCGTGTACCAAATTTCATCGAAATCTGTCCAGTAGATTTTGCGTGATTGAGACACAAACATCCTCATAAACTCGCATCCAAACTTTCGCATTTATTTATAAAACTAGGACTTTACAATAAAAAACAAATTAACAACAATATTAGCAACAGTAAGCCACTTAAAAGTTTTCATAGCTAGAACCATATTGGTTGTCTATTTTATTATTACAGAAGAACTCTTTTCGCCAAAATTATTTATTTTATTTCTGTCACGGAAAATAAAATGTTACACTGTGCTGTTGACATTATAAAATTCATAGTATCACTTACGTCCATATTTTTCCAATAAAACCTGCTGTTATCAACCCGTATAAATGATACGCCCCAAAGGCATGGGCGCGTTTGTCCCAGTGTGGAAAATATATGCCACGCACATAATTATTTACCGTATATTATTGTAGTATTCAGTCATTTTGTGTGTTCAAACTATTATTAATATAGTTGATTGTTTCGTTAATTGATATTCTAAGCATTCAATTTGTGGAATAGATAACTTTTATCTAAGGCTAAATAATCTGTGTCTATCCTCCATAATTCCTATTCCTCATGAGGGTCGTGGTCATTATATGAAATGAAATACTTATAACGACTATCTTGGCAATTTTAATAGAGTGGTTTGCCATTGCCTTCTCCATTTCATAAACTAACTGATAATCGTCAACCAGAGCGCAGGTTTCCTCACGATGTTTTCCTTCACCAGAAGCAAGTGATGGTGGATGAAAACTACCATATATGAATCAGATTGTTATTTATACACACTCATGTAGCACGGGCAGGTTTTGAACCTGGGATCTTTGAAGCCACAGGCAGGTGCCTTACCAAGTATTTAATTTCTAGTTTCTAAAACACTTTCAATACGGGTAATAAGCAAGTAAGTAAGGTGTCTTTACATATGTATAGATGTCATAGATAAATAATACTAGTGGTTCGCCGCGAACGTAGACCTCGCGGTTGTTATTTATTAAAAATATAAGAACGTAAATTTAATGAACCAATTAGAATTTTCAGTAAAATACGGGATTCTGTTAAAAAAAAAATGTAAGGCGCAACGCATTACATTATTCAGTTATTGCGCGGTTGAGTAGAACAGATTTTCCAACCTTTTTTCTTCATCTATTCTGAGCTGAAACAACTTCATTTTTTTAATTTTTTCCAAGCGGATATAATCAAAACCTGGAGCAAATATAATATCTGTAAACCGTTTAGATCTTGAAAGAGCTACGTATGTACATCCGGCTGCCAACTCTTTTACGCCAATGTCCACGACTACTTTATCCAAAGTAAGTGATTTATAATCGAGTATACATCCCCGAGCTTCATCTAAGGAGAATTTAACTGTTTTTGAAATCATTACAGTAATTTTTCGTCACGTTTCAGGTTTCAGCTGAACATCACGGAAACTGTTTCAAAAATTTTGATATCCTAATCTATACATATAACAAAACAGTAAAAATATTTTGTCTATACATTTAGTATTTTAGACTGAAATGGATAGAGGGACACTTAAAAAGAATAATAGAAAGCAAAAATATTTTTTTGGAATTTCTTGTCTGTTTGTCTGTCTATCAGTCTGTATGTATGTACGCGTTTCACGCAAAAACTACTGGACAGATTTGAATGAAACTTTTATTGTTGTATAGCTATTAAGCCTGGGAAACATAAAGGCTATAATTGATTTTGAAAACTGGAACACCTGATGAAGAACCATAACAGAACAGCTGAACTACCTATAAGAAATATGGAAATGGTACCTGAGCAAAAGTTAATCAATCTGACGAGCATTTTCTGTTGACGATAAAAATCGAAGATCAGGAACATCTGATGAAGAACTCCAAGAGACCATCTACACTATAATATTCATGGAAATGGGTCCTTAGCAAAAGTCGTTCAACCTGATGAGCATTTTCTGCTGACGTATAAAAATTGAAGATCTGGAATATCTGATGAAGAACTCCAAGAGTTCAGCTACTTTATAAGATATATGGAAATGGCGCCTTAGTGAAAATCGTTCAACATGATGAGCATTTTCTGCTAAACTACAGTTTGGAACACAATTTTTTTTTTTATCTAAGCTAAACTCACGCAGGCGAAGCCGCGGGCAACAGCTAGTCTACTAATAACTACTAACTAACTAATATTATAAACGGGAAAGTGAGTTTGTTTGTTTGTTCGTTTATTTGTTTGTTTGTTACCTCTTCACGCTTTATCTACTAAACCAATCTTCCTGAAATTTCGCATACACATAGTTAGAAGTACGGAGAAGGACATAGCTTACCTTTCATCCCGGGAAAAGGCATGGTTCCCGTGGAAAATTTACGCGGGCAAAGCCGCGGGCGAAAGCTAGTTCAATATAAATGAGAAATATACTTAGCTTTACCGGTTACAAAATTATAGAGAAATATTTATTTTTACTAAAATACCTACGTATAACGGCTAGATGAATCTACCCCGTAAGGGAAAATGTCGTGATACTGTATCCTAATCCACTACTAACGAATATTATAAATGCGAAAGTAAGTTTGTTTGTTTGTTACCTTTTCACGCTTTATCTACTGAACCAATCTTCTATAGTGGATCGTATTTCAGGTGCAGCGGTCTCAGGTTTTCTATGTGGCCCACCGTACCTTTCATCCCGGGAAAAAGCACTGTTCCCGTGGGAAATTCACGCGGGCGAAGTCGCGGGCAAAATACTTAACTTAACGAAATTAATTTAACGTTTTGATAAGTTATCGTGGAAAATAAATACATGTACAAAAATATCACTAGATGTCGCTGATACGAAAATGTTTTAACTCAATATATCTGTAATAAAAGATGCGCAATGAACTTAAAAATTCTAGGAATACTTTCTACACGCATTCCTAATATCAACGAAATTAATTCAATGTTTTGATAATTATCACGGAACATAAATACATGTACAAAAATGTCACTAGATGTCGCTGATACAAAAATGAACGATTCAGGATTTAACTCAATATCTCTAAAACTGGTGAAACAATTTTGATATACAATATACATGAAAAAAATAGTGATAATATCTCGTGATTTGTGAAGTTTCATCCCAATATGAATAACGGTTCAAAAGTTATAGAGCAATATTTATTTTCATAAAAATGCATATTTCTCTAAAACGGCTGAACCGATTTTGTTGAGCAACGAACTTAAAAATTCTATGGATAGTTGCTACACATATTCTGAATATCATCGAAATTAATTCAACGGTTCGAGAGTTATCGCGGAACAAACATACATACATACATACATACATACAAACAATGTGTTTTCGCCCCAACTTGAATTATAGCCCTCGCTCGCTTCGCTCGCTC